>PVJH01002247.1:0-174879 GCA_004026705.1 Nesogale talazaci | reverse complement strand
TACTTTTCTTTTTATTATTTTATTTGTAAAACATTATTGGGGCCTTGCACAACTCTTATCACAATCCATACATCCATTCAGTGTGTCAAGCACATTTGTACATTTGTTGCCATCATCATTTTCACAATATTTTCTTTCTACTTAACCTCTTGGTATCAACTTCTCATTTTTCCTCTCCCTCCCACACAAATCCTTGATAATTTATAAATTATTGCTATTTTTTCTTGTCTTAAACTAACCCTTCACCCTTCATGTCTCCATTCACCCACTCTTCTGTTGTCCATCCCCCAAGAGAGGGGGTTATTTATAAATAATTGCAATCGATTCCCTCTTTCTCCTCTGATCTTTCCCTTACTCTCCTGGTATTGCTACTCTATTGCTGGCCCTGAGGCGTTTATCTGCCCTGGATTCCCTGTTTCCTGTTCTTATCTGTACCAGTGTATAATCTCTGGTCTAGCCGGATTTGTAAGGTAGGTAGAATTGGGATCATGATACTGGGGTGGGTGGGGAACTAGAGGAAGCATTGAAGATCTAGATAGAGGAAAGCTGTATGTTTCATCAGTGTTTACTACACCCAGGCTGGCTCATTGCCTCTCTGTGACCCTTCTGTAAAGGGATGTCTAGTTGCCTAGAGAAGGGTTTTTAGGTCTCCACTTTGGACTTCCCTCATTCACAATGATAGGAATTTTTGTTTGGGATCTTTGATGCCTGATACCTGATATTATTGACACCTCTTGATCACAGAGGCTGGTGTGCTTCTCCCATGTGGGCTTTGTTGCTTCTCAGCTAAATGGCCACTTGTTTATATTCAAGGATTTAAGACTCCAGACGTTATATATTTTGATAGACCATCAGCTTACTTCACCACATTTGCTTATGCACACATTTGTCGTCAGCAATCATATGAGAAGGTGAACATCATGCAATGCCAGGTTATTAGAACAAAGTGTTCTTACCTTGAGGGAGTACTTGAATAGAGGCCCAATGTCCCTCTGCTACTTTAATGCTTAACATAAAGATATGGGTACATCTATTCTCCTTTTGTTATAAATAAGTATATTTACATATGTACACACCTATATTTAGACCTCAATAAATGTCCCTTGCCTCCTGGTTCTTTATATCCTTTTACTTTCCTCTTGTCCTACCATCATGTTCAACCTTCATACATGTTTAATAATTCCTTACATTGCCCTGATTAAGCCCCACTAGGCATTCTGCACCTTTCCCTCCATTGTTTTTAGTTCACGTGTTCCCTTCTCCCTGGGTCAGTTCCACCCACTCCCCTTCCTTTCTCACACCTCCCCCTCTACCTTATCTCCCCCAGAAACATTGGTCCTGTTCGTTTCATCCCAGGATTGTTTATCCCACTTACCTTTAGAGACAAGCTGGGACATTAATAAGTGCAAAACCCAAGAAAACAAACAAAACAAGAAAGGGAGTCAAGACCCACAAAAGAATAACAACAAAACCCCCAAACAAAATAACAACAGCAGAAAGAAAGTCACTGTCAAAAGTGGAAAAGCCTATAAATAGTTCAGAGTCTCTTTTTTGGCCTTTACAAGTGTCTTCTAGTTGAGCATGATGGGGTACGACACTCTGTCTCCGAATGTCGTTACTTTGCTCCCTCTTTTGCTCTGCTGCATGCTCTTAGTGTCTGCAGCCTTGTCCCCTGTAATGCTATGGCTTGGTGAGGGACATCATGTCTCAAAGTAGGACTGCCCCTCTGGTGCTCTGAGCAGGAATATCGTCCCCGGGGCGTGGTGGGCCAGGCTGTGTTCCGCCCCCCTCTCCAACCCTCAACCCTCTCAGTTTCTCCTGTGTGCTCTAAGCAGACATGCCCCTCTCCCTAAGCTGTAGCTTCCGTGCTCTCCTCTGAAGTGTAATACTCTCAACAAGTTTTTCCTTTCCTGTAATAACTAAAAGTTTAGGAGTAAATGTTATTCATTGAATGCTAAACAAGTGATCGATTTTATCTTTTAATTCCAAACAGTGAAAATATAACACTATGTTTTTGTTTCTTTCAGAAACCTTTAGAAAATCCTCATTCATTGATGATGAAACAGATAAGGAAAAGAAAAAATTTCTGGGCTTTTTCAAAGTTAATAAAAGAAGCAATAGTAAGGTAATAGATGAAATATTATACACATGATAATGCATGAAGTTAAAACAGTCATTTAAAATATTTGTTCTTACCCCAGGTTGGATTTAAATATATATATGTGTGTGTATGTATGTATATATATATATCATTTAAGAATATTAGTGTCTTGAGGTAATGGAATGCTGTCTTTATGTACTAAAATGAATATTCTGTATTTTCCAAACTTGACTCATTTAAGCGATTGTCTTGGATGATAGATTTATTTACCAGCAGAGTGCCAAACCTGAGAGCTGCTGGAAGGCAAGAGTCATGAAGCCTTCTTCTGACTAGCTGATACTCAGTATCTGGCACAGTTTAAACTCTGTGAATCGTTCTTGCGTTCGTGCATGGACAGAGGCACATGCCAAGCAAGTGACTCCGAATACCAGTTTCAGGGGAGGAGTCGCATCATCTAGAACATTGTAATCTACTCCATCATTTGTATATGGTATTGTTACCAAGAAGACAACCTTATACACGGGCATTAGCTAGAGCAATGCTTTACACACATAGAAAAGAGACCACACGATACCACCTTCAATGGTGGCTATCTGTCCCCCTTACTGCAGGGAGGTGGTCTGCACGCTTCTTCTCCCTTCTGGGGACACATTGAAAACTGGATTGGTAGATTTACATAATACAATGTGTCACTTGACCTCTTGACTACTGCTCTCATGAGTATTGATTGTGGACCCAAGCAAGACAAAGCCCTCTACTACCTGTAAGATGCAGATAACACAGGTTTGCTTCCGTAAAGTGAGGCGGATTTGAAGCACTTGCTGGTGAAAATCAAGGATGACAGCCTTCAATATAGATTGTCACTCAATGTAAAGAAAGCCGAATTCCTCACATTTTAACCATTAGATCACATGATGATAAAGGAAAAAAAAGATTGAAGTTGTCAAGGATTTTTGTCATGCTTAGATTCCCAGTCAATGTTTATGGGAGCAGTAGATTTTAGTAAACTGTCCTGTAATTTTAATGTCACGTTCTATGCCAAGAAATTCAACTTAAAAGTTTATTTGCTCAAAATACAGATTGAATAAGCATGGTGAGAGGATACACCCTGATGCACACCTTTCCTGATTTTAAACCCTTCAGTATTCTCTTGTTCTGTCTGCACAACTGCCTCTTGATCCATGTACAGGTCCTTCGTGAATACAATGAAATATTCTGGAATTCCCATTCTTCTTAAGGCTATCCATTGTTTGTTATGGTCTACAGCGTTCAGCGCCTTTGCCTACACACACAGACACACACACATACAGAGTCAGGAAAACACAGGAAAACATTTTTCTGGTATTCTCTGCTTTAGGCAAGGTCCACCTAACATCAGCAATTCTGTTAGATATAGCCTTTTCTGAATCTGGACTGAACTTCTGGTGGCTCCCTGTCTATGTACTGCTGCAAATGTTATCTTTTAAATGAATGAATTGGAAGCAAGATTTGTTAAATAATTCACAATGTAAATAGGTAATCAAAAGCAAGGATTTTGGAAATGATGAGCCTGGGTTTGAATTCTGGCATTAATAATTTTTGGCATTAACTATCACTATGAACCTCCTGTATATGAATTTTAAGATATATATATATGTGTGTGCATGTATGTATATGGGAATATATAACAGAGTGCACAGAAAACTCAGAATTATTCTATGTATTTAATTTAAAAAAAACAACAACCTTGAAAATACTCTCTCCATTACACTTAACACATTTGTCAAATCTGCGAGTATGTTCTTGGAAGCATTTTTCAAGCTCATCTATTTGGATGGCTGATAGCACCTCCCTTGTTTTTTTCACTTCTTTCACATCATCAAATTGCCATCCTTCCACACCCCTTTTCATTTGTGAAAGCAGAAAGAAATCACACCAAACAAGGTCATGTGAGTAAGGTGTGTGGGGCTAGAGAGACTGTTTTTTTCTCTAAGCCAGCACACTGAAATGGCTGCATGAGCAGGTGTATTGCCGTAGTGGCAAACTGAGTCCCCAGTCTGCCACAAGTCAGGCCTTTTTTTGTTCCACAGTTACATTAACTTCTCTGAATCTCCAAATAAAAAGCTTGATTAACTGATCTGGGGGAATGGACTTCAAATGCACTGAGTTGACATTTCCATCCATTAGGGAAGTTGATGAATGTCCAGAACAAGGTTCATCATAAAATGGCATGCCCACTCAGAAGCCTCAATGGTTGTGATCTGATTGATAGAATAGACTCACCACTATACCCTTAATCCCTCAAATTGAGAAATGATTATATAACTACCACAACTTTGAAGGGGACAAAAAGAAGAACTTAAGCTGCCTATAAATCGGTGCCCATTCGGTTCTGAATTCCAGGAGAAAAAAAATCCAACTATCATGAATTTCAACTTTTTAGGTCCAGTTTTTTCTGCCTTGACATATAGCCATGCTGGCATTTTTGCCCAAAAACTACTATGGATGATGTATTTTTATCTAAAGTTGCTAGCAAATGGTGACAGTTGGGGTATGTGCTTGTGTTCCAGGCTGAGCAGCTTGGGCTGTCTGACATAGACATCGATGAGGATGGTTTAAAGTCTGCATCAGGAAAGGGCCTGAATGTGAGTACTAACACCCCAGAAGGTGCTTTTGCTAACATAGCAGAACTTTTCACTGCTTTGCTCATCCTTCTAGAAAATGAAAGTACTGATTAATTTTAGAAAGATTTTTTCTTATTGTTGTCTAGACAGATTAACAAAGATAAAAATGGTTTCATTTGCCTTGTCCACGATACATTTGGAACATGCAAAATGTTTAGTTTTCAGTGCTCCTTGCACTGCCTATATGATCAGGTGAATTTATTAAATTAACTTTACACTTGGAATTACTTTTATATATTTCCACACATACCCTGATACTTTTGGACATTGCCAAAACTGTTTTCTAGTCCTGAATTTACTGGTTATTAACTCTATATCCCTAAATAAAACATCTCCAATCTTATTACTTTAATGTTTGACTCATGTAGCAGATGAATGAATATTTTAAAGTTTTTTTGATCACCATCGTTACTAGTTGTCATGCAAGCATTTCTTTGCAAACAGCATTCTAAATGAATATAATTCAAAACACAATTGAAATGGTGACATAAACTTTGTTAACAAATTCTCAAGAGCATCCATTTTCTTTTCTTTTAAAATTTTTATCGTAAATGGGGTGAAGGTTGGCGGAGCAGAATACTTTTCTATTCAGTTATTCATACAATACTTTGTTTCATGTGTTCTGTTTCATGTAATTTATTGTAACATCACTTATTTCAAGTCTCCGCTGAATATTTATTTCTACACTTCCTTCATTTCGAAGCCTTCTGAACTTTGTCCTTGGGTAAATACTATTCTTTTGTTCTGAAATGCTTGATTATTCTAAGGTGTACACACTTCCCTACTGTTAATATTCCCTTTGTAGACCTGTCTATGCAACCAAGCTTGGGTATGTATGTATGTGTGTATGTATGTATGTATTCATTCATTCATTCATTCATTGGCATTATTTTAAGTTTTCTTCCATGTTTTTCTCATATTCTTCAGGATCTTGTATTGTTGAACCCTTGTAGAGCACTGGGTAGTGGTAGTCAGGCATCATCGAAATCTTCTGGTTTTACAGTCATGGAGGTTGATGGTCCTCTTGTACAGTGGTCTAATTATTTCCATGCACTGCCAAGTTTCTTCAGTCTTCTTTCCTTTAGACATGGTGAGACCAATAGCTGCACCTGAGAGCATTATTTACAAGTTGAAGACACCAGTTACTATCCAGCAAAATAGAATGTAGAATATTGTCTTAGAGGACTATGTTATGTTAATTGACTCTCACTATAACCTTTGTAAATTAAATGGGCAAAACATTCTATAATGGTAAAAATGTATGTTATTTTTTTTCTTAATATCATATTTTTATTCCAATTCTCATATTTTAATGCAATATATTTTACCTTTAAGATAGTTATAGATTTATAAACAACAAGAATTTATAGATTAGTGCAAATTTTAACTTACAGAATTTCTCACTAAGAAAGCATTTATTTAAATCATTTTGGAAATTTTATGTAATCATCAAAGTTTACATAGCAAAATATTCTTTTAGACTGAATTCTGATTATAATTGCAAGGTAAGTCAAAATAAAATGTGGATATATTACTAACACCAATATATATGCTAAATATGAAAAGTAATTGAATTCCTTAAAAACATCTTAGTAGATAATGGCAATATGTGTTTGATTTAGTTCATGAATGAGCATGATTTAATATGAAAATAGAAAAAATATGAAACTAGAAGACAGAATTAACTATGTGCCTTTTTCTTTATATACAAATCAAGAAAACCTTTTGAATGAATTAGTATTTAATAGTTTAATTCTTTAAAGTCCTGACTGATCTGCTAAACATCATATAGTAATCTATTAGGTAAAGTTATTTTAAATGCTCTTTTTTTCATCTGCATGAAATAATAAATAATAATAATAATTATTAGATTATTTTTTGATTAGATTATTTTTTAATCTGTACCTGATTAGATTATGTCTAATATGCTATAGCAAAGATTTGGAAGCCATCTGATGTCAAAGGAATGGATTACTCAATCTCTGGAGTTGTTCACTTCTGGAAGAATAAGAAAAAGTAAAACCAAGAAGAACAAAATTACAATACCTGATCAAGACATTAAATTATGATTATATTTCTTAATTCTTTTGCTCAGAGGTATCTTTTTAGACCTAGTATACATGTGTGTGCATCATTCTTGTTGTCATTGGGTGCTGCTTAGGGGTGCCAGCTCTTAGTGACCCTGTCTACACCGACTGACACACTGCCGTGTCCTGTACCATCCTCACTCGGGTTATGTTTGAGCCCACTGTGGTAGCCACTTTCTCAAGCCACCTCAGTTGATATCTTTCTTGTGTTTCTCCATACTGTACCAAGTGTGATGTCCTTCTCCCGGATCTGGTTTCTCCTCATAAGGATAACTCTTCCCTGGTCCAAGTTGAAACCATTCTTGCTTCTGAGAAGCATTCTAGATGCTTCCATTAAGACAGACTTAATTGCTCCTGGTCCTTTCAATACTCTTCACAGTAATGCAAATTGAAACTTTTTCACTCTCTTCAAAGGCATCAATTCCTCTCAAGTCTTCCTTTTTAATGTTCAGCTTTCATGTGCATATGAGGCCATTGAAAATGCCATTTGTTATGTTATGAGTAGCTTCCTCTTCAAATATATCTTGTAAAAGTTCTAGAAAATGGAATTAAAAGATAGGTTTTTAAAAAATATAGGTTTTTGTTTTTTTAATGGACCTCTTGAAGCGCTCTTATTCATTGGAATAAGTCCCAAGTACATCAAAATTCTAAATGTAAAATTCATATCATGTAAGTCACCAATACAATTTCATTCTGCTGTACACTGGACTATTATGGGTTGGAACTAACTGAGGGCACCTAACAGCGAGTACTAACCATAAGTGTGAGTGTGAATACATCTCTAATCTGAGAACGAGAAGCATTTCTCTCATTCAATCAAGGAAAAGGATGAATAAATTGGATTTTGAGGGGTCTGGTGGAAATTTGAGTAACAAGAAATAAAAAGGAAAGAACTAAGAGCAAATAACAAAGTGAAATATCCTCATGATAAATGGCAAGTGCTTAATGAGAATTGCAAACTGATATAAGTTAGTAGAAAGTTCAAAATATGAAATGCTATTCATACATAAATAAATGGTGGGGTGAGGATTCAAACTAATTACAAATGGCAAATAAAAGACCTGAAATACACTTGTCCATTTAACATAAAAAGCATTGATTAAAAAGATCCCACAATAGATTGACTAATATTAGGCCCTTATACCTGTATTGCTGAACAGAATACAAAATGTTCCAAACTTTCTGAAAGGTAATTTGACAATATCCAGCCAAATTGTGTGTGGTGTGTATCAAAACAACCAGTAAATGTATAAAATACTTGAAGGATGTTTTAATGCAACATTTTGTGTTATAGCAAAAAATGGAAATACCCATAAACCCATTCCTAAGTGATTGGTAGATTAAACTATGGTAAATCCTCATCATTGAGTACTTTCAACTTGTAAAAAGTAAGGGAAAAGATCATTGTTAAATGACATAAAATACTCTTTAGGATGTAATCCTGACTTTTAAGAGTCAATTCTAATATAAATCAAGTCAGTAAATATAACTGTAGCATAGTAGATTGTTGGCCTGTAAGTAGGAATGTACTGAGTTCTCTCTAGAGCAGGACCAAACCAAAACCAAACTCAATGCTATCCAGTCCCTTCTGACTCATATCGACTGTACAGAACAGGAAGAATTGCCCCTGTGGGTTTCAGAGGTGATAACTGCTTACAGGAGTAGACAACCACACTTTCTCCCAAGGAAAGGCCAGTTCTTGATGACTAATGATGCCTTGTGATGATGCTGATCATAGCTTCCATGACATACTTGTGCTAGGGGCTGTACTTAGTCATATGTTCTTAGTTTCCACAGCACTCTGAGGTAACTAATTACATTCCTTCATTCCTTACCATAACGCAGAAACTTCCCAGTTTCAGAGGTCAAGTTGATGAGCAATCACTTTTTTAAATATCCATTAATTTTTGCTTGATACTATCTTCTCTCCCATTTAAAAAAAAATGTTGATATAACATTTTCTAAGAACACTGTGTTGTTTTTGCTAAGCCATTGACTTCTGGTCTGTAAGTTTACATGTGTGCACATCCTAAAGCATAATAGAAGGTAGAACCAAAGCATGGCTGGGCTCCACCATCCTTTAGTCTCTCTGAATGCTCTCTTTTCCTCCTTTCTTCAGTTGCCAGTTGAGTCATCTTAAAGGTCACTAGAAATCACTTGAGATTCTAAAAACTGGGATAAAATCTTGTTCTCATCTGACAAATGAGGGTAATACTATCTAATTTGTAAGGTCATTATAAATGCTTTAAAAGAGATATTTATAGCCTCAATGGAAGCTGGTCATCTTACCCAGGTTGCAAAATTGAAACAGGTTCTCTATACATAGGGTAGAGAAACAATAAAATAATCTCTAAGTTTTACTCCTTCAAACCTTTCTTTTTTCAACTAAAGTATTTGCTGAAGTATATACTATACAGAAGTTCTGATGGCACAATGGTTAAGTACTTGATTACTCACGGAACAGTTGGTGTGTTAGTCTGGGTAGACTAGAGGAACAAATTTCATAGACTTGCATATAGATATAAGGAAAAAGTATATATACAAGAGGAATGGAACATTGAGAAAGCATCCTAGCCCAGTCCAGTTCAAAGTCATAAGTCCAATATTACCCATATGCCCGATATCAGTCTATAAAGTCTCCTTCCGACTCACAAAGTCACAGACCAGTGGATGCAGAGTCCCAGCACCAGCAGGGGTTCCCTCATGGCTTCTCGTTTCCAGGGCTCAGGGTTCATCAACAGCATCCAGTGGTGGTAGAAGCAACTCAGTGCTGGCAGGGATCTCCATGTAGCTTCTCCAGCTTCAGAGATCTGGTTCCATCAGGGCAAGGCCATGTGGCTTCTCCTTCGGCTCCTGCAGCAGCTCAGACACTGTCATCTTGTCTTGTTCGTAATTCCTTGTCTCTGAGACTAACTCCCAACAACTGGGGAGATAGCTTCTCATCACCACGAGGGAAATATCACAAGACTTTGCCGACATCTCAGGAGAAAGCCATGCCCACACGGAAGCCTCATTGGCTACTCAATGGCTATCTCCAGATCATGAAATTCACATAAGCACATGACCGCCACAGTTGGTAATTCAAGCCCATAAGCCACCCTGCTAAAGAAAGATAAGACAGTGTTCCTCGGTCAAAAAACTCCATGGAGCAGCTGTCCTCTGTCCTACTGTGTCACTACGAGTCAGAACTGACGACAATGGGTTTTTCAACTTCTTCTTTATAGAACTCTGACCCATTCCTGAACTTCCCTAATTGTGCTGTACTAATCCAGAGATTTTCCACAGTTTCTTGACCTGAGTTATGAGCTGCCCCTAGACACGGTATTCAGAGGGTGTCTTGACTATGCTAAGACGCTGGACAATTTCTTCACGAAGATCCCAGAGTTCTTCAACATGGCGTCTGTAAAGTTAGGAGTACCTTTGTCACCATTATTTCTCCATTTGTTTTAGAAAGGATGGAAGTGCACTAGGAAGAATTTAAGCAGCAGGACAGAGTAGGGAAAACGTATCCTTTGTCTGGTTCACAAAGGTACTCTCTGACCCTAAATGCAGGAGTCCTTAGGTTCTGTCAGTCTCAGTCTGACCTTAGTAACCTTGCAGGGGAACCCAGATACATTTGTTCCTTTTGATCATGTTGATGTATTTGGTTGGGTCCTTCAAAGTCAAACATTCTTTGGGGGCTAGACGTTAGACCTTAATCTTGCTTTTTCTTTTCATGATCTCTACCTGATGCCTGATACCAGATCTCTGCAACACCTCATGGTCACACAGGCTGGTGTGCTTCTTCCATGTGGACTTCATTGCTTCCGAGCTAGGTGGCCGCTTGCTTACTCTCAAGCCTTTAAGACCCCAATTGCTACATCTTTTGATAGCCAGGTATCATCAGCTATCTTCACCACTTTTGCTTATTTGCATATTTGCCTTCAGCAATCGTGTTGGGAAGGTGAGCATCATAGAATGCCAATTTACTAGAACAAAGTGTTCTAGCATTGAGAAAGTACTTGAGTGGAGGTCCAAAGCCTTAATACTAACCCTGTAAGTATATGTATGTAGATCTGTTTCCCCATCATCATATATAAATATATTATCTATGTAAATGCCTGCAATTAGACCTCAGTAAATGCCCTTTGCTTCCCAATTTTTTCCTCTATTTGCTTTTATTTCCCTCTTGGCCTACTGTCATGCTCAGCCTTCAATTAGGTTTCAGTAATTTCTCTCTGTTGCATTACTCTTGATCAATCCTTATCAGGCCTCTCACACCCACCTTGTCACTGGTTTGGGATCACTTGTTGGTCCTTTATCCCTGGGATCAACAGAATATTTTTAAAACACGTTCAGTTTGGAATAGACCAATGCGTATATGAATTTAATTCTGGGAGCCATGCATTTTACTTATTTTCATATAATCCTCCCTGAAAGTTTAGTTCATCTCATGTACATTAGCATTTTTAATTTATAAATATAGATGCATTTTCTTTACTAAAGGGTGTTTGTGTCGTAATAAATAATTACTAAATAGCTTTGAGTAATTTTCCTGAAGTTTTATATTATCCAAGAAACTCTCCTACATGCATACAAAGAGAAGCTATGTCCTGCATTGAGAGGCCTCTAGACTGTGACTGTGAAGTTATCAAGCAGGCTGGCTAACCTCCATGAAGTTGGACTGGCTCAGGAACCTAGATCCTTATGTCTTTTCCTGAAACTCGGAATGCAAAATGATAAAGCACAAGGAATTGAACACAGAGGGATATAGTCTTACTGGTGGTCAGTGATAAGATGTGCAGTGCCTCTCAGGTCTTCTATCTCTGTTCACAGACCTTGCCTTCAGGTGTATAAATAGGCGAGAACAAAATCCCTACAGTAATTTGTAGTCCTGCACACAAAATTGCAAAAATCCCTTGGGAGTCAGGTGCCCCACGGTTGAAGGCTACTTTTGTTAGTAGAACAAGTTGTGCACCTCTTCTACAAACTGCAATTTTGGAAATGATGTGCTCAACTCTCATTTGTTTTTCTTTTGAAGGACTAGTTCTATGAATTTGAGCAATCTGAAATTTATTAATATGAACAACTTGCTACTATAAAATTAGAAGATTTTTGGTGACTTTTTAAGAGAAAAGCCATTGCCTCAGTTAGTATATAACATCAGTATTGGAAATTTGGGATTAAGGTGTTGATTCTTGATTTTGATTCTTTCTTCTGCTTTCCTTTGTGCATTTACCACCACTGCAGATTGTCCTCTGAGTACTGTGTTTTCTATGTCCCAAAGGTTTTGTTAGGGTGTATTTTCATTTAAACTCAATGAACTCCTATAGACATTGCAGGACCCAATGCTTCCGGCCATATGAAGGTCTCTTCTCTTGAATGCACAACCACTTCAGCTAAGAAGCCCAAGACTTACCTTTGGAACTTTTGCTATGGAGTTCACTTCAAAACTAGTGAAGGGCATCTCCCCTGAGAATAGAACACTTAATTATAATAAAATTATTTCTCAAACTTCTTCTAGGGAATTCTGATCCAGACACCAGCATTATTTTCTAAAACAATGGGGAAAGAACTAATCACCAACTTTCTATAGAAAAGAAAGAGACCTGGAGTAAACAGAGCACTGCTTAATAAAAGCAATAAAAAGACCTCTCATTTCCTGACCTCATTTGCTGACTCTACAGCATTTTAGTCAAAACAGCCTGATGCTGATATGATGATAGATATGTAGACTAATAGAACCTAATAAAGAACCCAAAGATAAATCCATCTATCTACAGAAAACTGATTTTGGACAAAAGGTCAAAATAGAGTAAATGAAGAAGAGATAGTCTGTTTTAACAAATGGTGTTAAACCCAAAATTGGATTTCCATTTGTAGAAAAATTAAACAGAACCCATACCTCATTTATAAAAACTGAACTTAAGATAGATCAGTAAGCTAAATATAAACACTAGAGTTTAACTCCATTAAAAAAAAGAGAGAGAAGCTTAAAGGCCCTAACATCTTGCATAAACTCACCTACACACAGCAGAACATAAACTAGATACCTGAGATCTCATAAACTGAAGACACCGACAAGTATCAAAAGACGTCATCAAAACACAACCAGCACATTGGGAGAAAAATGTTGACGATAATATATAGCGCAAGGGATTAATCTCTACCATCTGTAGATAATTGTAGCCCCTCACTAAGAGAAAGATACTCCAGTGAGCAGAGGAGGTGCACTGACAGTTCATCGAAGAAGTCAATCCGGGTCATCAAGGAGCTGATGGAGACATATTCCCAAGCACCTCCGTTCCAGAGATGTGAATGCAAGCAATGTGCAGATGCCATCTCACACCAACACTGACAGCAAAGTACAAAACTAAAAAGCAGAAGATCAGTGCTGGGGAGAGTGTCGAGAGATTGGGACCCCCAGAGGCTGCTGGTGACACTCGAAGGTTGTGGACGACAACATCACACTTCCTCAAACTGGGATTAGAAATAACATATAGCCCCTGAGGTCTTTACTCTGCGTGTATCCCAAATCAGTAAGAGCAGTAGCACATACTGATAGACGGACATTCATGTTGACAATGATAGATTGGACTAAATTTGTAGTACATACTCTATTTTCTGCTTGTACAGTGTCCAGGTAAGTAACATACATGCCCATGTCCTGTGCTCATGACAGCCCTGTTCATGATAACAAGACAAAGCTTGGGTGTCTCCCCACAAGCGAATTCCCCTCGTTGCAAAAGAAGAATGTGGAAACTCTGAAACACTCCATAGACAGCTGGATTTGGAGGATGTTCTGAGTGCTGTGAGTTAATCTCCACAAGACAGATCTGGTGTGAGACCTCTTATAAAAAGAAAAATGGACATGAAGTCTTTTTCATACCAAAAGAAACAGACTTTGATGGCCACTGAGGATGGGAGCAGGGGAAGGAAGGGAAGTAATGGACTGTTCAGTGCTCCTTAACTAGAGTGAAGGGGGAGATAATATTCTAGAAGAGGAAGGGGAAAAATGGGGATGAAAAGGGCACGGTATCAGGAAGTTTGAGAAGCTGTTCAATTTTGATAAATACAGAAAGGCAAAACCCCACCTGATTAACAAGCAAAAGTTAAAAAAAAAAAAAACCCAAAGACAAAATCTTGCCCTAGACTGAGACAGCTGTACTGTCAGAGGAGACGTGGCCCATTTGCTCTGTCTCACAGCAGGCTGGGAAATAATTTTGTCATCACAAAGTGGTTTTGCTCTCATGGAAGCCAGCTCTCACTAGTTTCGAAGTGAGCTCCATTTCAAAGGTATGAAAAGAAAGGCTCTGGTGTCTTGCCTGAAGGGGTCCCAGGTTCAAAGAAGAAACCTTGTGGCTGGCAGAACCAGTGTGCCCTGACCCATGTGATTGCAGTGTCTGCCTGAGTCCAGCCAGAATTGAGGATTCCAGGATCATCACCTGCGCAAATGACACCTGTTGACAAGGCTAAGTTGTGAAGGAAATGTTAGTTGTCATTTGGCTGTCAGCTACAGTGTTTGTTACCAGTTTCTGTCTTCTTAAGAGCGCTGTTGAGAATTCCCTTCTCGAGATCATGAACTTTTGGACAGAAGTGTGTGTTGAGTCAGTTGTGCCACAAGGTGTCGCTGTCTTCATAGCCATAGAGAACCCACCTGAAATTCAATCATCTGCACCACAGAAGCTAAAATTAGCTTTGTTGATGGAGTGCTCACAAATCCAGGGCAGGAAAAATGTGTCCCAGGGCTGAGCCACATGTGTGTGGTGCAGAACTAAGTTTTGTTGTAAATCAACTTTGCAGAGATAGTTCATTTAAAAAAGCATATTGTTTTATATTCAATATTATAAAACAAGTAGAATATGGAAAGTTTAAAAAGAGAGATGGGGAAATCTCACAGAATGCTGACAAGCTAACAAAATGTATTATCACTTTGTGTATTTTCTCGACTTTCCGAAAATGTATGTTGGCAATTGGCACAGTCCACGATGATGTTCCCTGTTCCTTTTAGCATCGTGTCATTTATAATTCACCTGGTACAACATGATCTCTAATGTTGCTAATGGTGCAAGATCTTCCATTGTGGAAAATTTGGATTTTGTTTCCTTGGACTTGGATTCTGGCTTTAGTGCATACTTACCTTGAAAATTCTTCAGTCCCATCTTCTATAAACAACAGAATCAATAATCATTACTGCCTAGAATTACATCCCAGGGCTAACCTAAGATATGATTGAGTAAGGGCCAAACACAAGAATGAACTCATAGTTTGCATTCAATAAAGGTGTCATCTCTCTATCCTATTTTTAATCACTTATTATTATAAATAATGTGATGATCATCTTTGTGCCCAAAGCCTTTTCCACTTTGGAAAAATTCTTTAAGAAAAAAATACTTGGAAATGAATTAGAGAATCATGGGATATATCTATTTTGTCACTTTCAGTAGCATATACAAGGAAACTTCAAAAGAGTGATTAAAAACTGGGATTTTTTTTTTGTTTTGAGGGCATCACTGCCCTCTGGTGGTGAGAGTAGGAGGCCCAGCCTTGCTGCTGGATTTGAACCTCCAACCCAGTGGGCCGCAGTCCTGCGCACAACCACTACGCCACCGGGGCTCAGCCCTAAACTGGGATTTTTTTAAGGGGAAAATTTCTACACACTTTTTCAAGCTCCACGGTATGCTACACACATTGTTTTATTCAAAAGTTGTAATAGATGCCATATTCTCCTCTTGTACAATGTCCAAGTGACACGCATGCCCGTATAGAATGTATAGTGCTGATAGGAAATTTGTATGTAAGGGGACTATGCAATTTGAAAAACCCAGAACTATACATGCTATCTGTGTAAAAATATAGCAACTTGGACACTGCCAACAAATAACTGTCTTATTGTGGTTTCACTGCTAATTTATCACACTACAAACAGTCCTTATGAAATAGTGGAAAATGAACAGATTATTAAATATAGTGTTTGAAATGCTTGGGTTTTTCCTAATACGTGATGAGTCACTTTAAGTATTTAAAATGTTTCATCATTCAAACTCTACAGCAAACCAAGAAGTTATCAGAGAAGTGTTTTGTTTTTAAAACAGATAGTTTTTCCATGGATTGATGTTCGGTGTAGGAGCAGTAGCTAGCCAAACTCTGCAATGTTGGTCAACAGGACTCCATGCCAGTGTTTAATTTTACAAGTAAAAAGGAAGAAATATAAATTTGTAAAACCTTACCTAAATAGGCTTAGGGGTACCCTGAAAGATTAAAAAAAATTCCCTTTTCAAAATACAGACACTTCGTATGTTTTCTTAAGACATATGTGTCTGGGGTTATAATCTTTTTCTTTGTGGTTGTTGTGATAGTAGAATATTGGCTTTCTGCATATTGATTGGGGGAGAGAGTAGCATTAAAATCCTTCTGTCACCTGGGGTAAGATGAGAAATAAATCGTTCCGTCCCTCTCCGTCTCAGGTAATGGAATCTCCGCCACCAGTTGCTTGCGACCAAACCTCGGAATCCTCTTTGAATCCCTTCTTCTCAAACTCTCACCCTCGTGAGAGCTGGCCATCCTGTCAGAACAGATCCAGAATTTCAGTACTTTGTGTGTCCACATTGACACAAGTCTTGTCCTGGATACCTGGTCCACTCTTCCCAGCACTATACCAGCTGCCTCTTGGCTGGTCTTGGGACTGTCCATACTGAGTTACTGTGGAGGACAGATACTGTTGTTCCTGTCACTGCTCTACTGAGGGCAGAGGTTCCTCTGATAGGAGCTCTTCCCCATGAGGCCCCTTCTGGGTTCTTAGACACAATTTCTTTTGCCTTTCTAGCTTGGGGGAGAGGTGGTGGATGGTGAGGTAGAGCTTCCCTAACTTTTGACCTTCCTTTAATTATGTACTCTCAATCCATGATTTAGCCATTGTGTCCCGCTTCTCAAAAGCCATGCTCCATCTCCTGTCGCTCCAGTTGGCTTGTTCATCTCCTCTCGCTGCATGTCTGCATTTACCCGAGAAGGTCAGGAACAGCATGCTGACCCCTAGATGGGCCGTATCCTTGGTACTCTTGTGATTGCTCCATAGTCATAATCAGATGAAAAAATGATGCATTTATGATGTTGTTTATTTAGGGTGCTAGTTTTCTTCATGAACTTATATTTTCCTATAAGCGATGATGCCTTTTTCTTTTCCATCACACCAGGCTAACTGTTCAGCCTATAGTTTCTGCAAGCTGCCCAGCCTTCCCCTTTAATAATGGAACAGGCTTTCCTCCCCCTCACTGTCATTCTTCACATATTGTCTGTGTCCTCTCAGATGTTATAGGGTTTGGTTCTGAGACACGTATTTCAGATACCTGCTGGGACATTTCTTCTATGCAGAAACAGGAATTTTCTATAAACCCTTGATCGTCTATCCTTAGTTTTTTCTCCCTCCCCTCAAATGGCCTTTCCTCTGTCTTCTTAGGCTAAAAAGAAGTGCTGATTTCCTCATTAATTTTTTTCCTGGATTCTTTACTGTTTCTTACTGTTGTGAGACAATTACAGGCTGTGAACTTGGATAAAACATGGGGGTTCCTGTTCTCCTACTCATTTATGGAGCAGGGGCAGCTTTGACCTCATTAATCCAGAAGAAACTTTTTCTGGAACATCTCAGCTTCCTGATGAAGTTTAAACAAAATTACAGTTCACAGAAAATTCTACAATAAAGCAAACAGATAACAAGGATTAGCATTTAGCTAAATTTGCTTCTTATTTGTTTGTTTGTTAATTTGTAAGGCTATGTAAGGCTAGCTACATAACCCCAACATATCCTATCTCCTCCATTCTTACCCAAAGCTAAACTAATACTATGCATACTCAAGAATAAGCTGAGGCACCTAATTTTAGCACAAAACACTGGGGGGTGGGGGCTTTTTCAGCATTAAAAATGTGCTGAAACAATGGCTTATAGGGCTTAGCCCTGGTGGCGTAGTGGTTGTGCGCAGGACTGTGGCCCACTGAGATGGAGGTTCAAATCCAGCAGCAGCTCTCCAGAAGCAAGGATGTGCCTCCTACTCCCACCACCAGAGGGCAGTAATGTCCAAAAAACAAGCAAACAAATTTAAAATAAATTTTTAAATGACTTATATAGGGTAATATACAGTGAATCTTTTGAAGAATTGATATTCAATAAATATAACAAATGAGATATGCCTGTCACAAAGTCTACATTAGAAAAAGAATTCAAGTTGTTTTTGGAATTATTTCATTTTATCTCAGTCAAGCTTTTAGTGAACTTTTTGAAGCTCCCTCCTATAGATGTGTGTATGTTTATGAGGGAGTACCCTCCTCCAAAAAAAGGAATGGCACGCATTTGTTTTTTGATGTTGGAGGCCAGTGTATTTGGAGTTCATTCCATAAGGTCAGACTGTTATTCAAGCTTTCTATTTAGAGATTCTGAAAAGATTGCCTACCAGGGTGCTACAAAAAAGATTGCCTACCAGGGTGCTTCTGAAAAGATTGCCTACCAGGGTGCCCGATTTTTGGCTGATGGGGGACTGGTTTTGCACCATGAGAATGCGCCTGCTCAGCCAGCCATCTCAGTGAACCAGTCGGGGCCAAGAAGCAACACCAACCCGCATGTCTCTCTTACCCCAAGCACCTGGTTCACCTGGCCTTGTTGCATGGGACTTCCTTCTGTTTCTGCAAATGAAGAGGGACATGAAAGGACAGGGATTTGAAGGTGTAGAAGAGGTGAAGAAAAAAGCAAGGATGGTGCTACCAGTCATCCAAACAGATGAGTCTGAAAAATGTTTCCAGTAATGAAATAGCAGATTTGACAGATGTATCAAGTGCAATGGAGAGTACTTGGAAGGTGATATGGTTGTTTTGTTTAAAAAACAACAACAACAACAACACACACATAGCTTTTTTAAAAAGGGGGGTATCTATCATATGTGTATGTTTGTGGTTGCCTTTCATATATGTACCCTTCCTTTTCGGAATATGTGTGTGTGAACATATTCTTGTGTGTATTTTTAAAATGAACACCATGATTTCTTTCTTTTTTAAAAAAAATCATCTTGTTGGGGCTCTTAACAGCTCTTGTAACGTCCCATGCACGTGATGCTTTCTAAAGTCTGGATGTTAGCGCATATCAGAGGAACCGTTCCTGGTGAGAAGGACTGACATGCTCTACTGCCAACTGAAAGGTTCTGCTCCAAGTTCACCAAGAGACATTTCAGAAGGAAATCCCTGACGATCTTCTTCTGAAAAACCAACCCCGGCAAACCCTTTCGTGCCCCAAGGAACGACTAATCCAGTTACTGCCTCCATACATTTACTGATCCTAGAGTTCATATAATTTTTTTTTAATTAACAACAATAACAAAGTAAAACAGATAAAAACTTCAATTGAAAATGAATATAGAAAATATTAAAGCAAGAAAAAAATTAACATGAAAGATCAAATAACGAGGTGTTAAGTTTTAACCCAACTGCATCTGCAGTCATCTACTTCCCAACGCATTTTGCATCATAGCAAAGCTATTCATGTCTCTGGTCTACTATGGCCAGAAGGGATTATTCACCAGAGGCTTAATCCACATGTATCTGTATTATCCCTTCACTTTTTTTAATAACTCAGATAACTGTAATATAGGTCAAAAGTGAGATAACAATAAGATATTACATTTTAACTTATGTCCCTAGACAAAACTCTACTAAGTTTGCCCCATAGAAGACATAGTAAAACCAGAGGGAACTGGGGAGATAGAACCCAAACCAAACTCACCCTGGGAGGATGGACCACAGAAAAGTGGATGAAGGGAGACAGTGATTGGTGTAAGACATTAACAAAATAATAACTTACAAATTAACAAGGGATCATGGGGGTGGGGGGGGAGGATGAGCTCATACCAAGAACTCAAGTAGAAAGAAAATGTTGTGAAAGCACGATTGCAGCATTTGTACAAATGTGCTGCTTGACCCAGTGGATGTATGGTATGAATTGTGGTGAGCTATGAGAGCCCCCAACAAAATGATTTAAAAGCAAAACTAAGCAAACTCTGCTGTGGAGTCAAAGCTAACTCAGAAGGACCCACTGCATGCTTCTGAGAAAGTCCAGTCTCTCTCCAGAGGATCTGACGGAGGTTTTGAACTGCCGATCATGCAGATGGCAGCTCAACACATACCCGCTAACACGACTGTGGCTCCCTCTGATACAGAGAGGAACAAGAATAAAGAAGTCCCTACCTTTAGACTGCTCGAATTTGGAGTGCAGGTGAACCTCACAGGTCTTCTCAACACTCTGATACAGGAGTCTAGGGCAGGGTCTGTGATTAGGAAATATACCATCATGCCTACAACCATTGCCCATGACCCATGTGTGTGCATACATGTATATGTATGGGTATGTTGGAGAAAAGTACAGGGCTTTTTAATACTATAACTTTTATTGTTTGCGTTATAAATATATATGAAAACACATGAAACCATTATGAAAATTCTTACATGTAGGGTTCAGTAACATTATGTTCAGCTATCATCCTTAACTACCCATCTCCACCATTTTCCATCATCCATAGTTCACTATTCAAGGACAGTATTTAATAACTCTAGACTGGAAATATGTATTCAGAAATAAACTTAACGAACGGCTTATGGCTTCTCAATATTTAACATTTAATCTGGGTCAAAAGGGTCAGAGAATTATTTCCATTTAATGACAAAATGATCACTGTGTTTGCGTGGTGAAGAGTGTTTGTGTTGTAGATGAGACAGTATGGATCTGTAATTACATTGTGAGTGTAACTCTTTGGAATGCTGGCCTCGAATGAAGCCTGGTATTTATGGGGTGGTTTCCTGCTGCGGTGCCTCCTGGTGAGCTGACTCGTCCTCCAGGGTAAACTGAGAGCAAATCTCAGGAAGAGATTTCTCAGACATTCGGGGATAATTTGCTATATTTGGATATAACAACCTCTGGGGCATTCTAGAGAGAAGTTAAGGAAGAAAATGAGAAGGGTAAGAAATGACTTGTTCCAGATGGAAAGAAAAAAAAGTTTTATGTTTACTTTTTTGTGTGAACTATAAAAGTGCATATTCATAGATATTTTCTAATAGATTGACAATGGTATATGTTTGATATTAGAATATCGATATCTGTATAATATTGTCTAGATGATTTTCTCGCCTTAGAGCAAAACATTTAAGTAAATTATGATTTCATGTGGTTATAAAGTTTGTTTTTTGAAAACACAGAGGTTTACAGGAAGATGTGCCTTCCATTTGCATTGTTTTGGCAGAATACTATGACTCCTACATGTAAACCAGGAGGTTGGCAGAAGTTAAGTGTTAACATTTTCATTACTAATGATGTGAGCTTTCCTCCAAGGAATCATTAAAGTGGGGTTTAGAATAGAAGCTGTGGGTTGATTTTTAACAACTCTCAGAGTGTAACTTAAATAATGTTAAGCAGCTATTACTCTACTGAGGTTCTTTTATACTGAATGCGCTGATTTGGTGACTTAATACTTGCGACATATACCTTTCTGTTGGCAGCTTCTGTGTATTCTTTTTTGGGGAGAGAGATGTGACATCACTAGAGAAAAGGAAAGAGTATACAGATGAACTGTGACACCTTTTCATTCTAAAGTAAAACTATTTTTATTATTCTCAACATTTTGGGAAAGTTTGTTTTTTCTACTCAGTCTAATTGCTTCAACTGTGCTAAATATCACATCTTTCCTTTTTAAATGTTTCTTTTCATTTCAATAACGATTTGCAGTCGACTTTTGTTGACACATTAAAGACCAGTGGTAGCAAATATGGAAAATAACTTTAAGCTCCAAGAGAGCAAGAACTATTTTGTTACTGTTGCTGCTGATACTGTTGTATTGGATTCATGAGTGCACACCTAGCTACTGTACAGTACTTGGGATGAAGAATAAAAATCAAACTAACATCACTGACCTTGGGTTTATTGTACCTCATAGTCATTCTCTAAGGCAGAATGTAACAGCCATAGAGAATTTCCAAGGCTGTACATACAATTTATATACCATACAACTCAGTGGTTTAAATATATTAAAAAGAATTGCATATTCATCACCACAATCAATTTTAGGACATTGTTTTCATCTTTATACCCTTATATTAGCTCTCCATTTCTTCTCAACCTTCCCTGCCATAGCCCTATGAAGTGTTAATCTGATTACAGTCTTTATAGATCTGTCTGTCCTGGATTTCATAGAGAAGGAATCATACAAGAACATCTCAACAGTAATAAAATAAAACAAACAAAAGCTTCAGTCCGAAAGAAAGCATAAAAAATCTAATTGAAATGGAACAAAAGGAGAAAGAAATGTTTCAATGTTGAATATTAACCTTGCTATACTGTAGCTGCAGTAGTCCACTTTCCTGTGCACTCTGCCTGAGATCCAAACCAGTCTCTTTTTGGAAGCAGATTGCCATGCCTATTCTCCCATAGCGTGACTAGAGAGTTTAAACCACTGACTGTTTAACAAAAGGTCAAATCCAAAACAAATCATTGCCATCCACTCGATTCTGACTCACTGACCTTATAGGCCAGAGTAGAACTGCTGCTGTGGTTTCTGAGACTGTAAATCTTTACAGAAGCCGGAGTCACTCCTGTAGAGTGGCTGGTGGCTTTGAACTACTTACCGTGCAGTTAGCAGCCCAGCACATAACCTCTATACCTCCAATGCAGCATAGTGTTGTTAGACTAAGACTAGGGGACTTCTCATAAATGCCTGTTGAGGAAATAAATGAATGATTTATTTGTCTAGAAGTTTAGGCAATGAACTTTGATTTCAAGTTAATTTTTAATACTTTATATTTTACACTAAAGATAGTAATTAACCAATTGTCTAAAATAAGTTAGGTTATAAACAAACAAATAAAAAGTATTTTTTAATGCTGAAGGATAAAGTTCATAAGTACTAGGAGAGGATTGGGGGTTGTTTTGGGGGGTTCCTGACAATCCTTGATGTTCGTTGACTTAGACATGCATCCCTTCCATATCTGCCACAATTTTCAAATGGCTGTATTCTCTCTGTGTGCCTTTATCTTGGTTTCTTGTCTCTTTTTATAAAAATACCATCCACATTCATCTAGGATGCCACTTAACTCCAGTTTGAGTTCAGGTTATCTAATTACCTCTGCAAAGACTATATTTCCATGTAAGGTCACATTCAACGGTACTAGAACTTTTAAACTGATTTATTTGGAGTACAAAACTCAATGCATTAAAAAAAAAATTCAACCCATACTACTCATAGATGTCTATTATTTTTCTCTTTGTGTGGTTTTATGAATGGTGTATTCTGAACTGCTAGAAATACATCTTTTAAAAATGAATTTATATGTTAATTGTTTTAGTAAGATAAAATTTACGCATCATACAATTCAGTGATCCAGTCAGGTTAAGAAGGATTGTGCATTCATCGCCACAATCAACTTTGGAATATTTTTTTGCTTATTGAACCCATTGCTTTTGACTGTCCATCCACCCCCCCCTTCCATCTTTTCTTAAAAGTGATATGGATTTTAGCACCTCTTTCTGCATTCTTAATCATACTGTGGTGTCATTAAATGCTATCGAGTCAGTTCTGACTCCCATGTACAACAGGAAAAAAATACTCACGCCCGGTGCCATCCTTGTAATTGGTGTTATGTTTAGGGCCATTGTAGCAGTTTCTGTGTCAGTCCATCACATTCAGGGTTTTCCATTTTTCGTAAACGTCCTGTGAGCACTCTGCGAAGGACACACTCATCACTGGCATTTCCTTTAGCGCTGTTAGGAAGAGCATTTGAGGTCTGATCCATAGCAGTGGAGGAGAGACTTCCATGTGTTTCCAGGACACAGTCATCTGATGCCACGCAGAGGGAGACCTCTCAGATTGTTGGTGACACAGAAGTAGGTGGAATAAGAGCTGGTAGATGGAGTTTATGTAGACCTTGTCTTTCTGTCATGCAGAAAGCTGAATCTAGATGGGAAAGGATTGTGTATGTACAGCAACTTAAGGGAGAACAGTTTTTATAGCAGTTCATATAAGAGAGGCTGAACATTATTTATGATAGAATGATCAACAAACTGAAATATTTGCATTGGTTTTGTCTAATGTAAATTTGGGGGCTTTGTTTGACTTTAACCTTTTGTGAGCAAAGAGCTGTCTTTTCTACCAAAGAGTCAACTGAGTATCTGTAAGGAATTTACCAAGACAGTCACATCGGAACGAAAACTTGACATCACAACTTATTGGATCTTGTAATTGCTGTCCAATGAACTCTGGCTCTTGATAATTCTATATAGAGTAAAATGAAGCATTGCTCTGTCCTGTGCCACCCTAATGACCATGAGTATGTTTTAGTCCCTTGTTGCAACTATTGTTTCAATCCATTTCATTGAGGGTTTCCCCTATTTCTGTTTCCCTTACATCTTACCAACCACTCTGTTCCTGCCTTTCAGGAAAGAAAATCTGTCTGTCAGTATGCCATGCTATGGGGACTTGAAAGTCACTATGATTTTGGAAGCTGTGCCCATGGTAGCTAGGTTTCAGTAGAGCTTACCCATTAAAACAGACAATGAAACAAGGCCTGGTGATCTATTTTCCACATTGAAAGCCTCTAGTACCTTTGGCTTTTCCCTGGAGAAAAATAAAGCCCAAACTCCCTAAAGAGTTAGTGTTCCTTAGTCAAAATGAAATCTCACCTTGGGACATTCTGTCTCTGTTCAACTTTAAGTTGGAGGTTGCAGCTGACCTTCATTTGGATAACTAAATCTACCAGAATCATTTGTTACAAGTGGCCATTGTCACCCTTGTCTTGTCCTTCAAACTAAAAGAGGGCCTGTGAAAGTATCTGCTTTCTACTAGAGCAGTGGTTCTCAACCTTCCTAATGCCATGACCCTTTCATATAGTTCCCCTGTTGTGGTGACCCCACAGTTATAACATTATTTTTGTTGCTATTTCATAATGGCAATTTTTCTACTGTTGTAAATTGGGTGACTCTTATGAAAGGGTCATTTGAGGCCCAAAGAGGTCACAACCCACAGGTTGATAACCGCTCTATAGAGGCTGGGGGCATTACTTGTCTTTTATAGTTTTTCTCAGAAAGCCTATGAACTGTGGAACATCTGTGCAGAAGACAATCAGAACAAGATGATCATTTCACTTGATTTCTTTTTATAGCATATTTTATCAGATACGAATCTGACAGGGTAAGGCATTCATTTGGAGAAGTAGTATATTTTTATAAGCCCAAATTAAATTCTAGGAAGATAGATGGATTTTAGCTCTTTTCGTTGGGGCACAGGGAGTGCATTCCTGGAACACTTTATCGGGAAGGTTTTGGGGATGGCGTTGACTAAGGATGAGTGCCTTTCATTGGGATGATTGGGAGGGACATCTAATAGTGGACCTCTTCGTCCTTCCCTAGTACAGTTGCTGGATTCCTAGTCTTACCAGATGAAAGAAAGAGGCTGCTGACTCAGAGCACCTGAGCGTTTCCGTTGTTTACGATAGTCCAGGGGCAAAGCTGTGCTGCCTCTGGTTTGTTCCCTATGCTGCCCATCTCGGCAGAATGTGGTTCACCTCTCTCCTGTTTACAGTGGGTTCTTTTGGAAGGATAACTACTTAGTGTTCTGTTTGTTTGTATGCAATCTCCTCCATACATTTACATTCAAGTGCCTCCCTAAAGTGAAGCTGCCAAGGTGAGTTTTTTTTTAAGTTGTATTCGCAAGTAATTTACATATCATATAATTAAATAGTTCAATCATTCAATGAAAGCAAGGAGACTTATACAATCACCTCCACATCATTTTTTTTTAAAGAACATTCCCCTTCCCGTGGTGAAAGCACCTCCAAGATGAGGTATGCCAGCAGAATCCATTGGAGTGCTCCCTCCCCGGTTCCATCCAAGGTTTGTCGTGGAAGCAGAGAAAACGTTGAGGAGCCTGAGTAGGGTGAGGGGTTTGTGATTGATAACTCATCCAAACTTTTGTCCTACCCTCCTTGAACGAACCAGTGCCTCTGCCAAAGGGCCTGGTAAGAAGTTGAAAGCCCAGAAAACTCAATGAAGCTCAACACTCTAACCCCAGAGCCCCCCGAGTCAGGGAGAAATTCAATGACAACCAAGAGAACGTCTAAAGGAAGGGAGGAGTCTGCCTCAGTCCTCGAGACTCTAGGGAAAGTAGCAGCACAAACCTAGCAGTGGCTGGTATCTATGAGCGAACACAGCTACCCAACACTCTAGAAGCAACACGAAAACTTCATGCATTAGCTATTTCCAGCAAGGGTACTAGCCCTTTTCCAAAGTAGACATAAATGGAACAAAGTGGAGCTCAAGTTGGAAAGACGCTTTGCTTGTGGTGTGAAGCTAGGCATGGGAAACATGTGTCTCAGAGGAAGTGTGACTTGGACAGAAGCCAGGAGCCTCAGCAAATCTGCTTCAGAGTCACCAGGTAGGGAAGGTAGCAATGTAACTGCTGCTGCTGCTTGCCTTTTGAGGGTGAGAAATTCTCACCACCTTGGTCTTCAGAACTGCAATGGTCGCAGCCTCTCTGGCAGGCTTCCAGAGGTTACCCTCGTTGCAAACAGAGAGAACCTTTCTTATTTCATGGTTCGGAAAATATAGGGGTGACCATGCCCAGCGGCAGAACATGTGATATATATGGAGGAGTCATTCTCCTGAGGACAGATTGCAGAACACATGATTGAAAATAATGAAATCTATCTCAGGGCTTAAAAATAAAGAAGTTCGAGCTGAGCCCTGGTGGCATAGTGGTTGTGTGCGGGACTGCAGCCCACTGGTTTGGCGGTTCAAATCCAGCAGCAGCTCTCTAGGAGAAAGGCTGGGTCTCCTACTACCACCAGGCCAGTGATGCCCACTAAAAAAAAATAAAGAAGTTCACAAATTGAGGTTGAAGTTTCTATGCAGTTTCTATGCAGTCACCGGAACACTTAACATGCTTGGCTTCTAACCAAAGCTGGTGGTTCACATCTAAGAAGACCCAAAAAAAGCCCTTGAAAATTCTACAGAGCATAGTTCTTTGTGACATCTGGATTTGCCATGAACAGGGGTCCACTCCACAGCCAACTGGGAGTGGTGATATGGGTTTCTATATTGGAAGCAGAATTATGGACTTAAGTATTTAAAGTGACGGAGAAGGTTGTGTGTCTGTGTGGGTGTGTCTGTGTGTAGGAAGAATAGAATTTGCACATGTGTATGTGTATGTAAATACTTATGCCTTCATGTCCCCCCACCTACACACAACAAATGAATGAGTGGGGTTTGGGAAACGTTTCCCTGGAGGTTGGTTGGAACAATGCGTCTTGATCTGAGAGCCTACTGGATGTACCATCTCTGGTGAAGGAGCATTTCTGAACCCCCTGAGGCCATTTCATCCAAGAGGCCAGGGATGCCACCACCAGCTCTCCTTCCTTACTGTTGTCCTCCCCTTTCTGAGGGTGGCTCTGGGAGCCCTGGTTACGTTCACACTCAGGCGAGTGAACCCTAAACAGATGTGGGCCACAGACACTCTGGTGAGTGAAGGTTACGAAAGGAGATGTGTTTCCTATTGGAAGCATTCCAGGGCAAGGGGCTAAGAAAATACAGGAATCAGTTGGGGAAACCAGAGTGCATTTACCTTGGCCAGCAGGACAGGCCCAGAAGAAAGCCGTTGGTGTGTTCTTAGAAGGACTAGTCCATAGAAGGACTAGCCAAAAGCCTCTGAAGCACTGGTGTATGAGAGACGAGAAGGAAAAATGCGGCGGAAGTGGCAACCTCAGAGGTCCCCTAGCTAGATAAGAGGAAGACACAAGGAAGCTGCCACACTTCTGCTTACAATATAGTCAATATCGTCAACTGCACCCTCCACTCCCATGAGCAGAAGAACTGATCCGAACAGGTACCCAAAGTTGCACAAAAAGGACTGAATGTGGAACAAAAGAAGAGTATGACTTACTTTTCCCTTCGGATTACTCCTGGCTTCCTACATGACTCTCCTGCTCCCAAAGACCCAGGGTCATGAAGACAGGGAACGGTCTACAGACCCAGGATGTGGAAGAGCTTGAGTGATTTTCATGGGCAAGTTGTCACAGACTTTGCTACAGGGCACAGACCCACGTGCGTGTTGACCTATAATCCCGGAGCAGAGACTGCCCTGGGACGTGGCGTCTCTGAGTGGCAGGACAGAAGTCTCCTTGGTTTCTTCCTTGGTTTGTCAGGTTTAAGGAAGGTAATGGGGCTGGTTATTTGGAAGCCAGGCCCTCCGTTATCCACATAAGGAAGATAAGAGTCCACGGGGAAGTGTAAGATATGACAAAGTTGTAATAATTTATAAATTGTCAGGGTTTATGAGGAAGTGGGAGGAGAGGAGGGAAAATGAAAAGTGTATGCCAAGGACTTAAGTAGAAAGCAAATATTAGGGCTGAGCCCCGGTGGCGTAGTGGTTGTGTGCAGGACTGCGGCCCACTGGGACGGAGGTTCAATTCCAGCAGTGGGGCTGGGCCTCCTACTCCCATCGTTGGAGAGCAGTGATGCCCCCCCACAAAAAAAGCAAATATTATGAGAATGATGAGGGTATCCAGATGTACAAATGTGCATGACACACAAGGGATTTATGTGTGGATTGTGATGAGCTATATGAGCCTCCAATAAAAGGAATAAAAGAAAAGTTGGAGATATCTTAAAAAAAGATGAGAATCACAACTCTCCTTGGATATGCAAATGTATTAGTAGCTATACCAGCTTTCCAGGTTTCTAATAGGTCCTAATGGCTATCTTGAATCACTTTATCCATGAGATTGGTTAACTGTTTTGGTTGCCTCCTTGTTCTCCTCTCTGCCCTTTCATTCACGTTGGACTGGAAAGAGTCTCTTCTGTAGTACCTGTCCTCAGGAAGGAAAATTAATCTCTGTTCTCCTCTCCCTCCTCTCTCCTCCAAGACCGGTCATCATGTAACTCTCTGTAGAACTCTATGCTCTCATGGACTTAGGGTTCTTCCCAATGGGTAAACTCTGAACTTACAACTCCTCTACAATCCCTTTGTCCATCTTCCCTTTTTAAATTTTCAAAAGGAGGAGTATCGGATGTAGGGGGCATGGTAAAATAAAACCACAAACTGGGAAAATTATCATTGCCAGATACCCTTGGGTCAGTGACAACTTGTTGTGAAGCTTTGTACACAACAGATTCACACGGCCTAGTCCGGAGCCAGCCTCACAGATTGCTGCTATTGTTGGAACCCATTGTTGCAGTAACTTTACCTGTATTTTCAAGGCTATTCCACCTGGGGGCCACCCTTCAGCTTAGCAAGCATGGTGTCCTTTCCCAGGAACTAGCTTCTTCAGATAGCATCCTCACATCTGTTTGTTTTCCTGGCAGACCACGGTACATTAAAGGTTCTTTGCCAGCACCAATATTCAAATTTATCACTTTTTAGCAGGCTTTTGTTATACAATGTCCAACTTTCACATGCATATGAAGCACTTGAAAACATTATGGCCTGAATCAGGCACACCTCAGTCCTGAAAGTAACAACCTCCTTTTTCAATATTTTATAGAGGTCTTGCTCAGCAGATCAACCTAAAGCAATGCATCATTTAATGTCTTGACTGCTGTTTCCATGAGCATTGACTGTGAATCTAAGGAAGATGAGATCCTTAACAACTTCAAACTTTTCTCCTGCTATTACTGTGTTAGCTATCTAGCTGTAGAGATTTTGTTGTTTGTTTACATTGAGTTGTAATCTTAATTGAAGGCTGCAATCTTTGATTTTCGTCAGCAAGTGCTTCAAGCCCTCCTCACTTTCAGCAAGCAAAGTTTTGTCATCTGCATATTCAAGATTATAAACAGACTTCTCTAATTCTAGTGCCTCATTCTTCATATAATCCACCTTCTTGAATTACTTGATCAGCATAAAGATTTGATAAGACTGGAACCCTGATGCATACCATTTTTTTATTTTAAACAATTCAGCATTCCCTACTCTGTTGGAACAACTGCCTCTTAAGCCATGTACAGGTTCTGTGTGAACACAATGAAGTATTTGGCAATTCTGATTCTTCTTAATACTATTCATCGTTGGTTAGGACCCACACAGTCAAAAGCCTTTCTATAGTCAGTAAAGCACAAGCAAATACCTTCTCTGATATTATGTGTATAAGCTAATATCTGTTCACACCAGCAATGAAATCCTTTGGTCCCGTCCTCATTTGAATCTGGCATGCATGTCTGGAAGCTCCCTGATGGTGTAGCACCTAACCATTGTTGCTCTTCGGCACGATTTTACCTACATGGGGTACAGAGAAGCGTTAAAGCTCAAAGAATTGACTAGAAGTAGACTTGACTCCAAAGGAAGCAGAAAATGCTTTACAGTGACCTCAGAAGGGACAGGTTGGGGTCTGAGGTCCCCTCCTCCTACTCATCTCAGTATCAGCTGTCTGTGCCAAGCCCTAGTTGGCGCAGACAGTACAGAGACCTCGCTTCTCCACTTTGACCAAGGCAGCCCCATCAGTGTTTGGTGCCCCTGTGCTCTTTCCAACGCAGCAGTGCTTCCTGAATCACTAAATAAATCCTGTTGGGGAAAATAAATTATCTGGCCACACTCTTCTAGAGCATGATACATCAGAGAGTATTTTAGAAAGTTTTTGAACCACACTTTGGAGAGTTAGTCTGTTGACATAGAGAGGTGATTGAACCATTGCTTCTTAAAACAAACAAAAACACCCTACTTTTCTTGAAGATAAGCTTTTCCTGAAAAAAATTTGAATCAGCCCAATTTCCTGAACCTAATCACTCAACTTCCTTGTGCTACAGAGAAGTCCTTCATGATCCCCATTATGATTTCATGCAAGCCTTACAGGTGATAGGTTACTTGCAGAGAGATTTATTCTCATGTTAGTTTTGTTTCTGTTGAATAGAAGGGTGTTTTAAATCAACATTCAAACCTAGCAAATACAAATTTTAATGCTGGTTATATGGTTTCTTTTTCTGCTCCAATCCATGAGGTTCTTAAAACTCTTGCCAATCACATAATATGGAAGTTGGGTTTGAAGGAAACCCTTTACCTTAAAGGTGGGACTGTTTGAAATTTGCCTTGATTTTAAGCATTTTTTAACCACGGTTTCATTGTGTATGTAAAATTAGAACATTAAATTATAAGTCTGTGTGAATGTGTATGTGTAAGTATGCGTAGGCTGTTCCTGCGTCGTGCAAAATACCTAACATGCTTGGCTGGTACAGATTTGAAACCGTTTATAGGTACCTTGCAAGAAAGTCCTGGTGATCTATTTCTAAAAAAAAATCATCCATTGAAAATTCTATGGAGCACAGCTGTCCTCTGACCAACAAAGAATCTCTGTTAAAATCAATCTGAAGGCAACACACATGCTTATATGTAGGTGCACACATATGTTTGGGATATTTCCCACCTGTCCTTCATGTTACTGCACAGTTCCTCTCTGTCGGCTTCATCGCTATCGTGTATTACCTCCTGGCCCTCTTATTTCATCTAATTACTATTGTTTTTCATCTGCATTATACACCATTACTTACCATCTTAAGTTGAATATTGTACCTCCTACTTTAATGTCGTTTTGTCTCTCTCCTCCTTCAAGTGCACTATAAAGGGCATTTCATACCATGGCTTATACCCACTCCTCCCTAACCCTCCGCATGGCCGACCGCTTACAGTTTAACTGCTTGTGGATCTGGAGATGCTGGCAGAATTCTGAAGAATCTTTCTTGGGAACAGGAACCAGATGTCATAATCTTTGACTTGTGCAGGGACTCATTTCCTTATAATTTGCAAGCTCTCCAGAAATTTCTAGCTTTTGAAAATTGTCATTACCGATCATAACAATGCTAAGTCTCAAACATAGCATTCTAATTCACCTCCAGTCTCCTTTTTATTGCGTTATCTCAAGAGATGATCAGATACCGGCAGTTGGAAAATGGTTTGTTTGCTCTTTTTACAAAAAGATCCTACCAAAAGAGCCACGATCCAAAGTAACCCCTGCTTATGACCATTAGAGAGATTTTGAGACACAGTATTTTGTTACCCAAAATCTCCATCCAGACCCAAAAGCTTCTGCAACATTTCTTCCTGGAAAGATTAAAAATGCCATCCCACAGGCATTTGCCTGCACAGACTTGGCCAAGAGAATTAGCGTTTCCCATTAATCTCACATAATAGAAACTAGATTCATACGTTCCACTTCCGTGACTCGCCATAGTAATTAGTTCTCATGAAGCTGGCGTGCCATGGGCCTCCAGGTTTGCCATTCACTCTAAAAGGATGCAGGAGTCCCAGGGTGCCTGACGAGACAGGATATTTGACTAAGGCATCCAGCTAAGGGTGTGTCCCTCAGGAAGGCTGTGTTCTGTGGATAAGAGAAATGCAGTCGGAGCGCATGCGCCCTAGAAGGGACCTCTGACTGACCCCTTGCACATGATGGTTCTGGGAATTGTGGAAGGGGAAGCCGTACCCGCTCCTTCCTCACCAGGAAATGTCAGGAGCTTTGATGGTCCGGGCCGCTCATCCAGAGGATTCCCAGGAGTATGGAGAAGATCATGGTGTCCATCTGGCTGATCTGGTTTATATCATATGGCCCTCCCCTGAATCCCTGCCAACACATGGAGTAGAAGTAAAGGCGATGTGGATAATGAATTCCGAAATGAATCTGCTCTCCCATTTGATTATTAAATGGAACACTAAAAAAAAATGAATCTTTCCCAAGAGGGGTTGCATACTATAAAGAGAAGAGGGCTACAAACAAATGCACAGAAACTTAATTCTAGTTTAATTTTACCATTAGAATGATAAGTGATTTTAAATAGCTCATAGGACTTTAGTATAACTGGAACTAGCTGAATAATACCTTGAGGGAACAGTTATTTTCTTGATTAAAGTCAGGGAAACTCCGAAGTCATTGATAAAAATGTCTACTCATAATTAGAGCCATCTCTGCTAGTGGTATTGGTGGTTAACAGATTGTCAATCTGTCAGTTTGACATATTTTGGTGGCCTGTGTGTTGCTATGGTGTTAGAAGTTATACCACCGATATTTCAAATATCATCAGGGTCCCCCATGTGGGACAGGTTTCAACAGAGCATCTGCTGCACCAACACAGACAAGAGAGAAAGGAGTGGTAATCCAGAGGTCATGCTGAAAGAGTCACCACCGAGGTTGGAAGGCCGGGGACACATACAATGGATCCAAGCATAACGACGATACTCAGAGTGATACATGATCAGGCCATGTTTGTTCTGCAGTACGGTGGGTCTCCGTACATCAGAACTGACATCCAACAACTAGCAATGACAACATTTTAGATTGTACTAATATTAAAAAATATTTCTTATTAAAAGAAATAATATCCAACTCTTCAGGTACCATGGGAAATGCTCTAATCAAAGTCAAGGCAGACTTAATTAAATTCTTTTTTCCTTGACTCTCAAATAAGAGAAGATAGAAGATTTGATTTGGAAACCCCACTACGTGAACTCGACTTACCTCAATCTCAACCTGTAGAAGATTAAGGAACAGAAATACTCCCTTGGATTTCATACTGAAAAGCCCTCAGAAGAGAAGAAGCACATGACTGCTATCCCAAGGTTATGAAATTGGTGATCTTTGGACATTGGTTCAGATCTCTTGTTTGATGGTTCCCAATGAATGGCGGGAATCCCACACTCCCATATATTTACAATTTTAATGTTCTCCTGAATTTTGACATGTGTTAGTCTAGCAGGTATGTTTCTGCCTTTGTAAATCAATGTCAGTAAAAGTGTTACCCCCAACTCCAACATTCATTGTTCATGTAAATAGGGCCTAGTCACTAAAACTTTTAATCTGTATGAATAAACAATCCATGTATCATTTCCTTTTCTTAACGATGTTTTAAATTCTATCTTGGGGATGCCACAGTTTGGAGATGGAAGCGCCAACCTTCCCTCTCAAAAATGTAGAAAATATTTAAGAATTATACATATATTTCTACAAGCAAATAAAATCACCATTATCTGATTAATGTCCTTAAAATTTTTCAGTTTTACTTTACATGTACATACGGAAAATCATGAACTACTGTTTGCCAACCACTGCTATACACCATTGACTAGATGAATGATGTTATGAGTAGATTTAAATTATGCCCCATGGGAATGATTTATAATGCTTTTCAATGAAATAATGATGTCTCCAGAGTGAACCACAGATATATAAACCATAGCCCAATGAATGGGTTTGGGGCTTGTGTGTAGCTAGAATCTGCTTCTAAGAACAATTAATTCTTCTGACATAACCCTACTCGACGGCCGCCTTCATAACAAGATCACTGAAGAGTCGAGTGCTATGGCAAAGAAATCGGATGGTGAATCTGGGATGTTAAAGTTTGTCTTATGACAAGCAGTTGTGTAAGTGAGAGCCATCAACTAAGTTCACAGGAAGAAACACGCCAATGTGGGTCACCCAAGGATTGTAAATCATGAAATCCAAACTCAAAGGCAGGAATAGTATCAGACCTGAAATTTTAAGACCCTGTTTTCCGAAGACTATCCATGACAGTGGAAGCCCCATCTCCTTTTTATTGGTTCCCCACATAGATGAAGACTCCAGTGAATCCCCTCAAATGATAGTCCAAGGTTGTGAAGAGCTTGACTAACAGACAAAGAACATTGCAAAATTGATTTTGGCAGATGTAGCCAAGTTAAAATGTAACACCTTACTTTTTTAGCTCCCTGTTGACCAATCTTAAATGTGTTCCAATTTTTAATATTTTTTGCCTTCCTTTAGATTGAGGCTTTTTACATTATATTTTGTAATTATTGGGCGGTTTGTTTCTTATTTTCGGTATATGAAATCCAGCGTAGGTAGATCTAGAGATGGCCGTATCTGGATTAATACTTACCTGAGGGTATCGCTAGGGAGAGTGTTCAGAAAGGAGGAGCTCACAACAGTGAGTAAAAGAAAGGAGAAAATGTCCCCAAACTGTTTGTGATGTTTGCACAACTCTGCTTAAGATGATTGAACTATTGTCTGATGCCTGAGTTATATGCTAATGAAACTATTTTAAAAAGACAGTTTCAAGTTAATTTGCTTTTTAAGATTTCTTGTAATGAATCAGAAGAGACTTCTTCCATTGAATACTTGAATAGGTACAAGTCAATAAACTAGTTATGTTGAAATTTCTAACAGAAATACAAAGGTAACAGAATTTGTCTCAAATTCTGGATTCTTTCCTTGAGGCAGTTTAAAGCAATCGGTAACAATCTAGAAAACATTACTATTTTATAATCTGAGAGTATTACATTTGCAGATTTACAAAAATACTAATTCTGGTTTATGGAAATTTTTTCTTCTAATGATGTAAATTTGGGGATTGAAAGCTGACCATGTGACATCACAGTGAACCATTTGAAAATTTGTGTAACAAACTTATGAGTGATAAACAAACAAGATTCTGTGACTAGAATGTTCCTAGAATACAAAGCTAATGGTAACAAGTATAAGAAGAATCACTTATTGTATTCTCCATCAGTTGGCTCTAAATATTTTGTTTGCAAGTTATTCATCTTAAATGATTTAATTCTTTGCCTGCTTTGGGTTGATTTTGTGATTGATACCACTTGAATATCACTGATACATAAGAAAACAGTTCAACTTACTGAGACTGTGTCTGGTTTATGTAAACTAATGACATATTTGGGCTTATTTCATGAATGAACACATTAACAAAGTATATCGATGTTGGGGGGAGAAGATACTATTTATCCCAAGGTTACCAAAAAATTCAAATATGTGGAAAATAAGAATACCTGATAAAAATGAGCAGACTTCTAACGCAGGCTATCAATTATTTTTAAATATAAAATTGTAGATCTCTGACAAAACCAATGATCACAGATGATATAAGTCTTGCTGCTGCTCCTGTTCACTGTTAGATGATGGTGAGTGTGTGACCATACATACAGCAGAAGGAAACCACCACCGGTCCTGAGTCATAGGCACCATGTTGCTCTTTGAGCCCAATGTGGCAGCCCTGATGTCAATCCATCTCCTTAAGGTCCTTCCTCTTTTTCTTCTTCTTCTTTTTTTTTTGTGACATCACTGCCCTGGTGGGAGTACGAAACCCAGCCTTGCTCCCAGAGAGCTGCTGCTGGATTCGAACAGCCAACTCTGTGGGCCGCAGTCCCTCACACAACCACTAGGCCACTGGGGCTCAGCCTCGGTCCTTCCTCTTTTTCACTGCCCCTCTGCTTTACCAAGTATGATGTCATGTGATATGCCCAAATTACTTGAAACAAAGTCTCGCCATCCTTGCCTCCAAAGAGCATTCTGACTCTCCATTTTCCAAGGCAAATAGATCTGTTTGTTCCTGTAGAACACAGCAAATCCACGTAACAGTAGAAGTGCCCAGTGATGTTTTCTAGAATATCATCTTGATGGTAGCAGGTTGTTAGGCTTTCCTTCTGTGGAACCGCATGGTAGCTTTAAAGTATCCAGCATTTGGTGTGCACCTGAGCTTAGCTGACTCTTGCTCCCTTGTACAAGCAAGGTTTCTTTCACTGATGTTGTTGGTCAAATTTGGGGGTGGAAGTTCTTATTCTGGAAGTTTTATTCTTCTTTTCTCCCTACTTTCTTCTCTAAGATATATGCCTGGTATGATCAAATTATTCACATTTTGCCATTGTGTGGTTAGCTACAAAAAGCCTTATAAATACAGGCGATTTAACCCTGACCCATGCACGGTGCTTTCAGAGCTGATTTCTACTGAAGCTGCAATCAGCTTTTTGTCAGACTAGGGCCCCACAATACCTCACATAGGAAAGCGGTGCTAGCAATGTTTCTCTTTTGTTCCCAGGTGCATTTCTTTAGGGTTTGTTGAATTCTTTATGGATTTTCTTAAGCTTCATTTTGAACATAAAAAACTGGAAGGATTGTGAAAGTCAAATTTGTGGATTTTAGTGCCAATTTCTGGAGAAGGTATTACTTCCCTATAAGAACATGACTAGAAACATTTTTTTAAAGCATTTACTTGCCTGCTTTGGTAAGATGCAGAAAACCAAACTCCTCTTGCTTTAACGCAATGGTCTGTCCCTCAAAGAACTTGGAGAGTCATGTTGTAGGAGGAAGAATCCAAGAAAAGTAGGGAATTCCACAGATGAAGTTGTTTGTCTATTCAGCCCTAGGAACTAAACTTGGTTTTCCATTTCATTTCATGTTGATCTGAGTCAGTCCTTTAAGTAAGAGCTAATGCTTAGCAGTGTTTCCCCACACAAATTACTCTGTAGATTGTTTTCTCAGTTCTGTTCACATAGAAGGGGGCTTCAAAAAGTTGAGGGAAATGGAATTAACATATAAGGCAATTGTTATGCCCACTTGTTGAAGCCTCCTTGTATTCCAGGAGTGGGGAAAGAAGTGATCAATAACAAATGTCCTAAAAAAGTAATAAATAATAATAAATAAATGGGTAGTAAACTTCTCCTTTTCTTTTTTGCATACCTGATCCAAAAGTTGAGAAGTCCTGTTCTGTACCACAGGATCAAAAAGGTCTAGTGCACTAAGCTCTGTTTGACTAGAAAATCTGTCTGCCGGAGTGCAGATTGGTGGAGGGAATTGTGCCGGGGCTGTATAGAGTGGATTGGGAGTAAAGAGCACTGCTGGACCAAACGTGTCTTAGTTTGGAGCTTTAAGTTCCTCCAGAGGTGTCTGAGAAGGAAGATATGGCTGTTTACTCCAAAAAATATAATATTTTATTGTCTTGAAAAAGAGTTATGAGAGATGTAAGCCACAGATAGAGTTCAAGAGTTTTATATAAATTACCTCATTTACTGCATATAGAAACTTTGAAATGAATGTGATCTCCCCAGTTTTAAAGAGGATGATGTACTTTCCTGTAAGGTCTGTACTTGTGTCTACGGTGCTGGGTAAATGCAGTGTCAAGAGAGTCCAGTTTATGCCTTAAAGAGCCTGCAGCTTGAGACCCTTGTGTGGATGTCAGAATGCTTGTAAGAGCCAGAGAACCACAGAATTAAGACCTGGAATCAACATAGCATGTTCAGTTCTTTTCAAGAAATATTTCTGCCAAAGAGCTTCTTAAAATGCTCAGGGCATTTAAAGGACAGAGGTAAATTCATAGCAGTGTTGAGTGATCAGTCAGCCACACATAGTTGTGGTGAGGACTGAGGAGGAGAGGAACTGGAAGTTCTGTGTCTAGACAGGGTGGAGTGAAGAAAAGCAATTAGATGCTGGGTTGTGAAATGCATTGTCAAGAGCGTTGTGATTCCAGGACGCCAACATAGCCATCCATACTACAGAGATACTAGTGTCATGTCGGCAAGAGTAGAATTCTCCTTTGCATTTCAAGATCATCAGTAAGCTCTGTGTGTGATGCATGTGTGTGCGCGTAATCACTATAAGCAAGATGTAGATAAGGACATCGAGCAACTCAGAATTGCTGAGAATGTGCTTCTACCCACAGTGCAAAATGCTGGTTATTAAAAATGGGGTTTGCATTTCCTCCATCTAGTAAAATGCCTTCACAGTTGGAGACCTTGAATTAGCTCAGCCTCTACTCTGGTTTCCATAAATTGCCTCATTTGGTAATTGGAATTCTGCATCTTCAAGTAAATCTGCTTTTTGTCACCTTGGGTCTTCATGGTGGCAATAACAGTCAGGCAAAGAAAACTAATTAGGAAAATTCTTTTTATTTCAGCATGTTTTCATGGGAATATGTACAGTTGTCCTGTGGTATCTGCTGGCGATGAGATTAAGTACAATTAAGCTGGCCCTTACCTAGAGATACTAAAATCTGTGATGCTCAAGTCTCTGATGTAAGGTGGCACAGTATTTTCAGATAGCCTATGCACATCATGCTTTATATACTTCAAATCATCTCTAGATTACACAGAATACCAAGTACAATGATTTACAATATCTGTAAATCACATTTTACATTCCCTCTTAGCCTTTGAAGAATAGCTTTGACCACTTAACTGTTTTTAGGAGCTTCTCCCAGAATAATTTCCCAACTGTGGTTGGTTGAATATACATAGGTGGAAACCATGGATAAGGTAGGGCCAGCTGAACTCTGTGGGTACCGCTGAGCATTTGAAAGGAAAGGGTTCTTCATGCGCCCACATAAAGACTCTTTCCTTGTAAGATGCCTCACCTGTTTCCTAGGGGAACTCTGTGCTTGATGGCCAACACTTTACATATCTTAAAAGAAGGCATGGGCCGACAAAAAGCCACATTCGTGAATTGTTTTCTCCTATAACTTTAATGGTTATGTGTAAGAAAGCTGAGTCTCAAATTGGATAAAGTTGTAGAGAGGCTAATTTATTACTACGTGTTGGTCCAGAGTATTAAGTGATTCGTGACTCTAGCTGCTCAGTGTCCTTTTTTTTCCTTTCTTTTCTTTTCTTGCTTTGGTTTTTTTTTTTTTTTGGGGGGGGGGGCGCATCACTGCTCTCTGGTGGTGGGAGTAGGAGGCCCAGCCCCACTGCTGGAATTGAACCTCCATCCCAGTGGGCCGCAGTCCTGCGCACAACCACTACACCACTAGGGCTCAGCCCTCTTTTCTTTTCTTTTGTTGTTCTTAGTAGTTTAAAAAGTCTGCTTACTCCATCATTATTAAGAAAATAAACTTAGCAGCAACTTGGTTGTACAGTGTTGTGCATTATAGTTTTCCCTGGAAAATGACAATACTGTCTTTACTCAGTTTAGTCAAATCTGCCAAAGGAAATGGTGCTAGCAATTGCTGGATGGATGATTTGTTCCTTTGTTTCCATGTGTGAGCATTAATCAAAGAATCATAAAAATAAAGAATTGATGAAAATTTGTTTTTCTCTTCTCTGAAACAGGGCTGTCTGACGACTCCGAACTCTCCATCTGTGAGTTCACGTTCCATTACCCTGGGTCCATCCGTTTCGCTCAGCAACATCTCAGGGATGTCTGTGAAATCAGAGATGAAGAAGCGCCGAGCCCCTCCTCCCCCCTCCTTGCCAAGTACAGGCGTACCTGTGCAAGACAGGGCATCAGAGAAGGTAAGGAGAGGCACTTCTTGTGATCAGTGACTTCTGCTGTATATGTCAAACAGGTGGCTCTCCAGAGGTGATCATTGAGCCCTTTGGTCCTAGAAGTCTATGACGTAGCAACTCGACTATTTAAGCTCTGTTTAGAAAGAACGGTGAAATGCCACTCTGCTTCCATTGTAGATAGAAGAAACTGCTTTTGAGCTTTTAGTATCAAAACACTTCTCTGTGTTCATTAACATTTTATTTTCAGCATTGGAATTTTGGGCATAATCATGATTGCTTAATAAGAAGATCGCCAAGGTGAAATCACCTTTTTGACCTTCCACTGAATAGGGATGAGCTATAATATGGCATAAATGCCCAGAGAAATTAATATTTACACACACCTAAGAATATTTTGGCATCTAAAGTTCTTCTCTGTATATATATTTTATGAGACCTTATATGGTTAGTTACTTTCACACTTGTTTATTATGATTTGGGTGAAAGTTTACATGATTGGTTTTTCATTGAACAATTTGTAACATGGATTGCAGGACCCACAACAAAACATCACAACACCCACTTCCTGCCAATGCTTATCAGTTCTGTTGGTTCTTTTCCTATAAATTCCCCTCTTCTGAGCATGATCTTTGAGCTCATATGACCCTTTTGCTCTTAGGGGATGGATTGTTCTCCTCATACCTTCAACAGCATTTTTGTTTTCTGTCTTATTGAATATTACTGTTCTTGCTGGGGTAGGATGATATCTCCTCATTGTTTTGATTTGTAGTTCTCTACCGGCTAATGTTCTTGAGTATTTATTCATATGTTCATTGGCTATCTGATTGCCTTCTATATGCTTTTAATAGGATGGGATTGGTGGTTGTTGTTATTGAGCTATAAATATTTTCTTTCAATTTTTTTAGATCAGTCCCTTCTCAGATATGCCATTTCAAATATTATTTTCCCAATCTGTAGACTATCCTTTTGCTCTTCTGATAAAATATTTCCATATGTATATATGGTCAATTTTTAGAAGGTTCTAGTCTTCTAGGTTATCTTCTGCTCTTTGTTTACATTTGATAGTCTGTTGATCCTGTAAATTGCGTCTCTAGTTTTCCTAATGTAACCTAGTAGTAAAATGGAATAAGCACTGGGTTGTTAACAAGGTCAGCTGTTCAAATTGACAACTGGCTCCAAGGGAGAAAGATTATCAGGTCCCAGAAAGATTTGAAGTTTAGGAAACTTAAAGCAACAATTCTCCTCTGCCCTGCAGGGTAACTGTGAGTCAGAATAGATGTACTCAATGACAATGAGTAAATTTTCCTATGCTTTTTAAGTTTTTTCCTTTGAAGAACTCTATGGTTCTGGGGTTTACATGTAGGGCTTTGATCCTTCTTAAGGTAGCGTGTGTGTATGTGTGTGTGTGTGTAGTGTGTGTGAGGTATGGATATTGTTTCATTTTTCTTAAAATGTTTATCTCATTTAGCCAGCACTGCTTGTTAGGAGAGTCGAGCTTTCCCCCATTAAATAGATTTTGGCCCATTGATGAGAATTATCTGTTCAAAAGTGGGCGGATTTACTCCATGGTTCTTTTATGTTCCATTAGTCCATGTTTCTGTAGTTGTATTTCAAGGCAATTGTGACTCTTGTAGATAGGAGAATGGGTTTTGAAATCAGAACCCAGCAGCCCTGTTTTATTCTTTTTCATTGGTAATTCTGCTGCTTGTTCTTTTCCCCTAATGATAGGTTTATCCGTCTACTTAAAGAATGCTGATCGAATGTGGATCAAGATTGCATTATATCTGTAGATTGCTCTGTGTAATTTTGGTATTTTCAAAATGCTAAGTCTTTTTAAACATAAGCATTTTATGCTCTCCCATTTTTTTCTCGAAGTAGTGATTTGTTATTTTCTTTGTATAATCTGTTTTTTATCTATGGTTGGGTTTATCCTTAATAATTTTATCTTTTTGGAACCTATTGTAAATAGTATTGTTTTTATTTTATTTTCAGAATTCATTTAGATGTAAAGAAATCTGGTTTCTGAATGCTGACCTTGTGCTCTACAACTTTGTTGAGTTTTTCAATTAGGCCAATAACTTTCTTACTGGTCACCGGGAAGTCCTATGCACAACATCATATTATAGATAAATAGGAAGACATTTACTTCCATATCAATTTGGCTATCTTTTACTTTATCACCTTATTCAATAGTCATTGGACTTTCAGTACAGTGTTCAATGGGAGTGATGACAGGGGAGTGCATTTCCATTCTCCAGGGTAATGCTTTCAGTCTCTCTCCGTTGGGAGTAATGTTGGTCATTGGTTTTACACGTATGGTTTTATATATATTAATTTTGTGGAGGGATTTTCCTTTTATTTCCTTCTACTTTATGAGAGATTTTTGTCTTTGTTTTGTTATCACAAATGATTGTTGGATTTTATCAAATACCTTTTATGCACTGATTGATGCTTCCATGTGGTTGCTTTCTTTTGTTTACTTAATGTAATGAATTAACCTGGATTGATTTTCAAAGTTGAGCCATTCTTGTGCATATGGTATAATTCCCAATTAGTCATAATGTATTGTTTGTTTATATGGTGTGGGATGCTGTTGGCTAGACCTTTTGCATCTTTGTTCATGAGGGATATTGAACTGCAATTTTATTTTTCTTGCTCACTTTACCTAGTTTTTGGTATCAATGTCCTGCTTTCATCATAAAATAAATATGTTAGTATTGCAAGCTGTTTCATGGTGTGGAATAATATGCCTATAATTGATAACACCCTTTTAATGAATGTGTAGGAAGATTTGCCAGTGAAGACATCTGGGCCCAAATTTTGTTGGGAATTTTTGTAATGACCTGAATTTCTTATTTTGTTATAGGTCTGTTTAATTTTTTGACTGTAGTTTCTGCTAGTTTCAGTAGGTAGAAAATTTTTAGAAATTTGCTTCTTCCAGATTTTCAATTTCATTCAAGCACCATTCCTCACTGCATTATTATTATTTTTCTCTTGCTTCTGTCATGATTCTTCCTGTTTAATTTCCGATCTTGGTTACTTGCATTTGCAATTTCTTTTCCTTGTATAAATTTTCTCATGATTTATCCATTTTGTTCATCATTTTGAAGAGTCAATTTCTACCTTTGTTGGGGATTTTGTTTGTAAGCTGTTATCCTGTTCCATTTATTTCTTCTTGAATTTGTATTACTTCCTTTTTTCTGAAGACGTGGCTACTTTTTCTGCTCTCCTTCTAATTGTTGCTAATGTTGAGTTAAAGGATTGTTTAGAATTATGAAGTTCAACCAGTGAAACATGTGCGTATATATAAACTATAACTCACTGTCATTGAATTGTTCCCAACTCAGAGTAATGCTAGAGAATTTGCTATCAAGAAAATCATTCACTTAGTTTAAAGGTAGGTCAGTTTCCAGGGTACGGGTCAGATGTCAAGCTGGAGGAGTCTACAGGACCTGCTGAGCCTAAGACTGGCGGGAGAGACCCCTGATTCCTGATTGTAGAAGTGAATGAATCTAAGGTTGGTCAGCAAGATAGCAGGTTGCTGTCAACTCCCAGGATCAGCAAGGGACATGGCAGACTGCTGATTCAAGTCCATGAAACTGGAGGTTAGTTAGCCAGATGCAATACCCAAGTCCTTGCAAAATGCAAGCAAACTTTTTTACAGCATCCACTTATATTAGGAGTAAGCCACAACTCCCAAGATCTCATCATGGAGAGATTGCTGGGTCTTAATTGTCAAATCACTGAGAATCCTGGCCCAGCCAAGTGAACACAAAACATTAATTACCATCATGTTGATTTCAGTTCTCTCTCCGTTGGCTTTTTTTTTATGTAGACCTTTATTGCTAAAAATTGACCGCTGAGAATTAATTTTGATATGTCCCAGTGGTTTTGTAGTTGTCAGTGTTTATAGATGGATGCCTCTGGTCCTCAGGTTTCAGTGCTTTATTTTATTTTATTTTTTATTTTATATTTGAAAAATCTTTTAAGAGTTGGTTTCTGGATGATGTCATGTGTATTTTGTTGCTGTTTTGGTTCCTGGATGAAGGGTTCCCTTTGACATTTCTCTTCCATTAACTTTGTGATTGTGTTCTTGAACAGTTTTCTTTTACTTTATATAAGGTATTGTCTATATTTTCATTAAGCTTGTTCATGGTTTCGTTGAGTTCTGAGAAGGCCCATTCATTACATGAGATGACATCAAAACATCCATGAAGAGGTGGAATTGAAAGTAAAATTTTTTAGATATTCATTTTAATTTTTCTGAATAATGAAACTTTTCCATAAATTTTTGAAGCTCTCCCCCCACCCTACCCCCCCCCACACACACACACATTTTGAATTACTTATCATGCAGTTCTGCTGCTTGTTCTTCCTCGGGTAAATGGACCTGGTTTGTTATTTTGGTCAATTACTTAAGTCATCTGACCTGTCTATTTGATTTGAAGTTCTCTGCTGTCTCTATGATATTTTTATTGATTTGTTACAACCTGATATTTTTGGGTCTTTGTTTGTTTGTTTGTTTTTATATAGCCAGGCAAACAGGGCAGGCATGCTAACTTAAATAGTAGCTTGGCAGCTTGAGGCCACGCCCCTCCAGTCTCTGGGTGAGTGGAGTAAGTAGGGCAGCCTTGGAGTGTGCCTCATTTTGCCGATGGCGATGAACTGCTGTAAGCAGCATTCAGCAAGTGTTGCCTACCACCTGTCATTGATACAGCGGGGCGGTTTTGGATGTTTGCACTTTCCATGGGATAGGACAGTAAGTCATAATTGTGGTTTGGATGACTACGCTGGCAGAGTAACAATGTGCTCCTTTTATCAGAGATGGGGAAGAGTGAAAAACTAAGGAAAGATAGGAAAAGAGAGGATTTAAAATTGGTAAGTATAAAGGCAGAAATAGTGAAGGGAAATAAGAGGAGAAAAAGTTTTTGAAAACTTTGTTCTGGTATCAAACATCAAAGAACTAAAAATTATATCATTATAAATGAGGAGGGGTGCAGATTGGGGACTCAAAGCCCATCAATAGGTGAAGCGACATGCTCTTACAGAGGGATTGCAGCAAGGAGATGAACCAGTCAAGGTACAGTGTAGTAGCAATGAAATGTGCACCTTTCCTCTGGTTCTCAAATCTTCCTCCCACCAACTATCATGATCCCAATTCTACCAGACATATTCAGCTAGACCAGGGGATGTACAATGGAGTCAGAAACATGGGGAATTTAGGATAGTTGATCCCTGAGGACTAGTGAGGGGAGTGGTGATACTGGGAGGGTGGAGGGATGGTGAAGTAGAAAGGGGAAACCACTTTCAAGGATCTACATGTGACCTCCTCTCTGGGGTGTGGACAATAGGTGGAATGGGTCAGGCAACACATTAGACAGTGTACGATATGAAGAGGTAATAACAATTTGTAAATTATTAGGGGTTCATGTAGAAGAGGAAGGGGGAAGGGATTAAAAAAAAAAAGAACTAGAGGAAAGGGGCAAAGAGGTGCTTATGCCAGGGGCTCAAGTAGAAAATGTTTGGAAGTAAATGTGACAACATGTATACAAATATGCTCACTACAAATGATGTATGGAATGATATGAGCTGTAAGAGCCTCCAATAAGATCTATACTAAAAACATTGGTAAATATAAAGGCAGAAATAGTGAAGGGAAATAAGAGAAGAAAAGTTTTTAAAAATGACTAAAAAAAGAGAAATAAATGTACACACACACACACACACAATCCCTAAAAAGATGCTACAGCAATGCTGCCTGTCTCCCTGCAGTCCTCCGCTATGAACGGAAAATGTAGCAATTGAAACCCAAAGGAGACATGTAAGAGAAACAGAGGACAGACTTCTGCTGTAGAAAGCGTATAGCCCAGAAACCCCTAAAGGGTAGTTCTCCTCTGCTCTGTTCTATAGAATGTCTAAGGGGAAGAATGAACTTTTTTTTCTTTTTCACTTCAAGCTGGTATGTTTCAACATTACTTGAAATACTAAGCCCTCACTTTCCAGGGGATAAGAACCTTCTTTGATAGTAATACCTTGTTTCAAGTCTTATAATGGGACACTTTGTAAAAGGTTTTATTTTTCTAAGCTCGCCTGTATTTGGGTGGGGTTGGCAGGGGCCACCTTCGCCAGCAATCAGATGCTTTGCTTTTGCTTCTTTGCCTAGTGAATTTCCCCCAAGACAAAGCAAGCTGTCCCCAAGGAATGGTCTTGTTTCCTACATATCCTAAAGCATCAGATCATCTCTGTTGTGTAGGAATAAAAATGCATTACTCGTTATTGAGCTGAGATGTTTTTGATTGACTTGAATCCAGTTTCCTGCAGAGATATCACAAAATGAACATTCACATAAAGCACATTTAAAGGCCATTTGTTCCTTAGCAGCAGTTTAATTTCCTGAATCCCTCCTGCCTCGAGGTGATTTGAGCCATATCTGCTCATAGATTTTGATAATATCACATTCCTGCATGTCTTTAAGTTTGAACTTTTTTTTCTGCTTATGCATGAAATGTTTTGTCCCTAAAGTGAACTGGAAACCCAGCCCATACCTCCCAAACTTCAGTCCTGACTCCAGGTCCTCAGCGAGGTACTAGGTGGTTAGTGGATTCCTTGTATTGCCTGATGGACGACATCCCACTTCATTTCCTGACCAGCCTTGTTGTCTGTCTCTCAGTGCCCAAATCTTTCTCTCCATCTAGTTTAATAAATCAGTTGCTTTTAGCTTTCCTTCCAGTACATTCTTAAACCTCAAGTTTCAGAGACCACAGCAGTTTCCAGCCACGTACCTCCCCCCTCAAAAAAATCTGTCTCAAAGCTGTAATGCCCTGAATTTTATAAGAAAGTATTTTGATTGTGTGCCTCTTAAACATTTTCTAATGCCATTTATTTCAGTTCTCCAAGATGTCATAACTATTTTTTGATAAAAGGAAATGGAGACACAAAGGATGCATCTTTTGACACGCTAACGTAAGAGTGAATTATGCAAAATGAACATGGAAATAATTCTTGGGATTTTGTGTAATATATATCCATATTTATGTGTATGTTCCTCATTTTGTTGTCTTTTTGAAAGATAGCCAGCATATTCTGAACATTTCACAATGTGCATGCCATGTGTTCAGCATTAGCCTGTGTTGACTAACATCCCAAAGGGACTGTCATTTTCTTTTTTGGAAGAAATATTTCTGTAGTAGTGAGGAGTATGAATCCCAGTACCAATATTATTTAAACTTTTTGCCTTTAGGAAGAGTTGAATTTTCCTGATGTAGATACTAAATTGCATCAACATTTTTCACAGTCAGAAAATAATTCATTGTGTTTTTCTGGTTTTGATGTTCTTATCCACAGTGAATGAAGTTTACTGCATTGGGAAAATGTACAATGAGTAGAGAATTGAGACTTCTGAATGAAAAATAAATAATACTTTATACCCTGTAGAATAAGCAGAGTTCCCTTGGAGACTGTAAGCCTTATTCTGCTGAAATATATTTTATTTGGCACAAAATGAGTGGAGAGATTGGCTCACTGAAACCTCCTTTTTTAGGCATATGAGTGGCATATGGATTAGATTTAAGCATTTTTGTATGAACAGGCATTTATCTATTTATTTTTTATATGAAAGATATTTTGTTATTTACTAGTTTCTGGGAAAGGAACTCAAAAATGAATTGTCATCTTTGGGGAAGAACGTCATTTCCTTCTTCATGAACTTCCTTCCATATAAAGATAAGACATTTGTTTGGAAACCCTTATTTATGCACAACTGTTACTAACACTTGAACCCTTAAGAAAAGATTTTCAAGGACATGATATTTTTTAGAAAATGTAATAACATGTTTTCATATTTTTAAAAAATCCATATGAGTTATCAACTACCTAAAAATTAAATATTTACTTTCTCAGATCTGAGAGTAGAATGATTTTAACCATCTTCCAGTTCATGTGAAACTTTAAAAAGTTAAGTAATTTTTTAGTATTTGTTACTCAATTATATACTCTTAAGTATATAAGTAAATGGGTTTCAGTAGTGAAGAGTGCTCCATTCAATTAGTAGTGCAGCACGGTTACAGGGTCACCAGTTCAAACCCACCATCTGTCTCTTCCTGTAAAGATTTATAGTCTCAGAAACCTTATAGAGACATTCTACTCTGTCTTATGTAGAAGTTGCTATGCATTGGAATGGACACAATGACAATGAGCTTGGATTGTACTTTGTTTTCTTTTTTGAGGGAGCATCACTGCCCCCTGGTGGCAGTGGGAGGCCCAGCCTTGCTCCTACCGAGCTGCTGCTGGATTTGAACCCACCAACCCTGTGGTTCATAGTCCCGCACACAACCACTATGCTACCGGGACTCAGGCCCTGGGCTTTGTTTTCTAACTACTCTGGGTGCTTCATGCTTTAGAGTCTTCTCCATGCAAGGGCCAGGGTGAGCCTTATCACTGTGATTTCGATAGCTGTTTTTCAGAGAGTTTTCCAGACATCGTACGCTGATTAGCTACCATGGAGTCAGTGGCAGCATAGTGACCCCTTGCACCTGAGGACAAAATGCTGCCTGGCCCATTTGCAGTTTGGAACCTCGTGAGCCATTGCATCTTGATTGACTGATGTGTGGCAGGAGACTGCCAGGCCTTCATTCCTTGGTCATCGTCCGACAGAAGTTCAGGCGGCACTTACTCAACGTCTCTGCCACACACTCTCCTCCTTCAACAATGGGCAGTGGCTGTGCACAGAGCCAGGGTGGTGTATTTGTGAAAGCAGATGAGTGTAAACCTTGGTCAGATGGATAAAGAGACATATCATTTTTTAGGAGATGAGAAGACTTTGTCTTTTGTTGGACCGTCCTGCTTGGTAGAGGGACACCGTAAAAGAGGAGGACGCTCAGTCAGAGGGATTGACACGGTGGCTGCAACAATGGGGTCAAACATAGCACCAATTGTGAGCATGGCACAGGCCCTGGCAGAATTTTGTTCTGAGTTTGTCACGGTGAGTGTGAGTTTATCTTATGACACCCAACAGCAATCACCGGACACCCTGGGCTAAGACCTTATTTCTCAAACTTGAGCGAGCATCACAATCAGTTAAAGCAATTTTCAAAACATAAATTGCCATTCCTAAACCCAGAAAGTTGTTTATTCAAGAAGTCTGGGGTGAGGCCTAAGAATTTGCTTTTCTCACACATTGCCGTGTGATCCCACTGTTGCTGCTCTGCAGAGCCCCACTTTGAGAGCCATGGCTCCAGAGACTGCCCCCTCCCCACCCCCGACTCAAATTTTGACTAAACAAATGTGAGAGAAGGCTTACTAATGTCAATATTGCTAAAAATATTAGCAATACTTTCATTGCTAATTAGCATTGAAATATTTTAGCAATATTTAACTGCTAAGAAATTTAGCAATATTGACACTAGTCAAATTTTCAGGAATATTAATCATATGGCCTTTAACAGGGAGAGAACTGTGTCCTAAAAGTTATATGCAAAAATAAATAAATATATATATTGGCATTTAGAGAGTAGTTTTCCACTTATCTTTCTGGAACTTGGGGGAGTGTTTGGATGAGTCTAAGAAGTTGTATGTTTCTTCCTCTTTTGAATATGCTACCCCTCTTGCCTCTGATCTCTGCTGAAGTGGTTTCTTCTTTTATCTCCATTTAGGATAACTGCCAAGGCATTTTGGTGGTCAGCCCTGTATTTGAGTTAGAGGCCCTTGGCCTACTGAATCTGTGATCAACATGATTCTAGGGAGAGCTTCTTTTCACATGGTTTGCTCATGACCCAGATCCTCACATCCTCCACCTGGGTTGCTCCAGGATCAACCAGCAGTGAAGTATTGCCTTGCAGAGTAGGACCAGAGCTCGCGTGTGCCGGTGTGAGAATCCCTGAGCTCTACTTCTTCTGTGGCTCTCAGTTTCTTCATCTGTAAAACAGGGATCAGTATTGGCCAGTACCATGATCAGAACAGACCGGGGCTGCTCTCCAGGGCCCACATCCCAAGTCTGCCCCTATTATTAATAAGATCATGAGCAAGATACTCACCCAAGATACTCATCATCCCAGGCTTTTTCCCAGTGCGTGGGAGAAGAGCCAGTCACAGTGCTCTTTCTGGGATAGGACTACCCAGGAGGGATGAAGCATCTGGGGGCCCTTGGACACTCTGCCTGAACCAAGTGAAGATTATATGTAAAAAATCTGAGTTCACTCTCACAGTGAAGACATCATCAAGACCCTGGAATAGGCCTGTCTTATTAAACATCACCAGCGGCCTCTCTGCTTTCCTGTCACTTCTCTCCCTCTCAACCAAGAAGCATGAACAAAAATTTTAGAGCAGCAGTTCTCAACCTGGGGGTCATGACCTCTGTGGGGGTTGAACAACCCTTTCACTGGGGTCGCCTGATTCTTAACAGTAGCAAACCTACAGTTTCCTGGGGAGTGGGGGGAGTGTCGCTCAGAGTCCGCATCTCTTTAAGTCTAAGGGTTCCCTTCTTACGTAGAATGAGTATAGAACCATCAAGGAATTTTCACTTAGGTGATTCAGTTACCTAATAAAGACTGGAGCAAGAATCTGGAATCATCTTATTGACATCTTTGTATAATAATTTAACATAAAAAATAATTTAACTTCTTACAATGCATTTTATCACTTTTATTGATAAGTAATTAAAATAAGTAATTTATGGAAGCTTACTAGCAATCTTTGTTGCCTAATTTAGTTAACACTCTCCAGAAATGTCAAATAAGTTATAGTACTCATTTATACATTTATTATATACCACCTTGTTGCCAAGTGCCAGTTACTAATTCTTTTCTTTTTTTTGTACTTTAAAAGAAATTTTAAAAATATTTTCAGTTTTTCAGGTTTCGTTTTGTTTTACATGATTTGGTGATTTGAATTATTGCAGTCATTATGTTCAACACCATAAAATCCCAACATGACAAGTGTATTTATATGTTACTAGAAGCTTATTGCATTAGGATTAAAATAACTAGTGAGGTTGGCTATCAAAATGAGAGATGATGGTGGCTCACATTATGATCAGTTATTAGTATCACACAAAGTGTATTTTCTTATGAAAAATATGCCCTTGTGTTCAACAAATATTATGGAGCTGCTGCTAAAGACAAACTCTATAACTTGAAAGCATGAGTTGATATTCATTACTGTATTACCTCTATGCTGTGTATATATATATCAATATATATCACACATATATCAGCTGTGGAAATAATTTGGATAATCTGCATATATTAGAAATGGAAAGAATTACTACATCCTGTACAATTTCCTGGATCATTAAGATAGTGACTTAACTAGCATATTGGCAGAAGTAATGAACTCATGCTGACTGGATGCCCTAAGACATGTCTAATCAAGGGCTAAGGCATGCATTAGGTCACAGTCAAAGTACAGGTCCATTTCAGAGATGCTACCTCTCTAGCCTTTCAGTGTGTATGTGCTCCTGGTGCTCCTTTGCTTCAGGGGCATGGCCCTTCCAGAGTGTCAGAAGGGAGGGCCCCCAGTCTGTTCTGGTGCTTCTCTGGAGAGCAGGGTGATTACCACAGAGGCAATGCCACCAGGCCAGTGGACCCCAGATTCCAATGTCCACATAGGACTGACATATCAAATCTGTCTACGAAATGAATATAAAGTATTTCCTCTTTTCTTCTAGCCAGGATGTTGAAGTAAATATATATTTTCAACCTTATGCAAGGTTATTTTCCTGCAGTGAAATCAGCTCCATGTCTTACCATATGTCTTGTGCTGATGGATGCTCGCGTTGGGTAAAGTGGATAACACCCAGAGAAATTACTTTCTGTTTTAAGGAAATCCCTTTGACTCACTCTGGCATATGGGAGTATCTCTCATCGCTACTACTCACCTGACCAAAGAAGTGTGAACTAGACAGGGTCCAGTGGTGAAGAGTGTCTCTTTTAGTCAGTATGTGTTGCATTGGTAAAGGAGGGAGGTTAGATCAGACCTTGACATCTCCTATAGAGGAGATGATGAGGATAAGAACAACATATTCATCTTTCTCATCTCTCTCTCACATTCCCATCACCACCTGCAAACTCTGCACAATGTATCTTTGACATGTACCACCCCTAAGCTCTTCTTCACTGTTTTCCCCTGACCCTTCTGACCCAACTTTGACATCTCTCATCTGGGCAAAGACTGTTGTGACCGCCTCCTAAATGCTCTTGCTTCTCCTGTTTTTGTTGCCTCCTGCTACGGCACATGCGCCACACAGCTGCTAAAGTGACCGGTCACAAAAGACAGGTCACGTCATCCACCATAGTCCGCTCTGGTCACTGTGTGTTCTCAGCGGTATGATTGTAAACGCGTGCCACTCTTTAGAGGACAGACCACCTCACATGACGTGGGAACACCATCCAAGATTTTGCCTGAGGTTTCTTCTTATGTGGCTGGGTGTTGGAATATACCTCTACCCTAAATTCTGGCCCCCGGCGCTCACACTTCCTGAGCTCTCGCCCATCACCTCTATGTAGTCCTGTCCCCATTGTGCTCCTCACTCTGGCACACCTGTTTGAACTCCTTCCATACTTGACATCTTTTCCTCTTTTATCTTTCTTATTGTCCCTCCTGTCGAAGCAAGGGACCTTGTTTCTTTTGCTCCTGATCTATCCTTAGCATTTTTTAAATATTGAAAATAAAATCATAAAAATCTATTAACACTTATACCAGTCCCCCAAAAAATTCTCTGCAAAATTCAAAGCAAAATGAAAATAATTTTTAAATATCTAGGTTTCAGAAAAAATATCAAAGCCAGAACTGTTCCATGGCAATGAAAATGCTGCCCAGATATATTTTGATCATTATTGTTTCTGAAAGGAATGTAGCAGTTATCCAAATGAGACCCTTTTCTTCCTATACTTGCAAAAGTACACATCAGACAAAGGTGAGACTGTGAGCAAAGGACACGGGCTCTCCATGGCTTCATAATGGAGGAGTAAATGCTTAAAAAGGAAGACGACGTCAGGGTCCAGGTACTCCCATCTATCCACAGACTTGTCACAGCTTGGAGTAGATTCCCTATTATCTTAATGTTTGAATCCTTTGCAGCATAAATTAGCTGTTGTGATTCTTTTTCCTGTTTTGACAGAAATCTTTCCATTTTCCTCTACATTAACTTGATTAACACAACTTGCATGTTTTGGAATACCCCAGAGTGCTGAGTTTCCTTGTCACTTTATAGCAGGCTGAGGAACGTTTGGCCCACAGGCCCTATTAGGCCTGAGAAATCATCAATACCAGTGGGCATCAATGTCTCACCAAAGAGCATTGGTGCAGTTTCAGCCATTACACGAGGGGTGAAGTCATTAAATATTTGAACAATGTGGCTTGTGAGTGATACTATAAATCCCTTGGCAGAAAAAAAGGGTTGGAGCCGGAAACAGAGGGTAACCAGGACAGATGATCCCTTCAGGACCAGTGATGAGAGTGGCGATACCAGGAGGGTGGAGGGCAGGTGGGGTAAAAAGGCGGAACCCATTATAAGGATCTACATATAACCTCCTCCCTGGGGTACGGACAATGGAGAAGGGGATGAAGGAAGACAGTGTAAGTTATGACAAAGTAATAATAATTTATAAATTATCAAGAGTTCATGAGGGAGGAGAGGAGTGGAGAAGAAGGGGAAGGAGGGGGAGAAATGAGGATTGATCCCAAGGGCTTAACTAGAAAGCACATGTTTTGAGAATGATGAGGGCCACAAATATACAAATGTGCTTGTCACACATAATGGACGTATGTAACACATAATGGACGTATGTATGGATTGTAAAAGCTGGATGAGCCCCAATAAAATGATTTTTGAAAAAAGAAAGAAGGGAAGAAAGGTTTCCTCACCCTTGTGTTATAGTGTCTGCCCCTCCATGGAGGTGCAAACAGTGGGTAGTTGACCATCTAGTGTTGTCAGAGGATATTAATACCACAACTAGTCTTTCCCTCAAAAGAGTTGACTAGATCCAGCTTGCTCCTTTTCCACTCAAAGGTCTTACTAAGAGAAACTCTTTTGCATCAACTTCATACCCACTCCGTTACTCTTTCCTCTTCCTTTTGACAGGAAAGGAGATTCCCCTTTAGAGAAATTGCTGCAAAAGAACTTTTGTGTTGGCTTCTGTGTTTTGGGGGTCCAACTGTGAATATGTTTCTTTCTTTGGAAAATTTAAAATCTTATTTGGAAAAAAAAAAAACATGGCAATACTCTTTCCTTCCTAAGTCTCTCTCTGCCCCACACCCACGTATTTTCCCAAAGCATGATACAGCAAGACAGATCCCCGCCAAAGAGAAGTGCTTGCCTGAACTGTATCGTTTGTCGACTTAGAGATATATTTTCTGTTAGTTTCTTCAACTTCTCTCAAAATCAAAACAGAACTATTTTTTTAATCTTGTTACTGACTTCTACTTTTATATATTTTTATAAATTTATATATTTGACTTTAATTTTATTGGGATAATATATGAAACACAAATGTCCCACTTTAGTTATTTTAAGCCAAAATTCAAGAGCGTTAAGTACATTCCACATGCTATGCTGTCATCACCATCCATTTAAAAATGGAAAAAAAAGTCTTTCAACACCCCAACACACCTAAAAATGGATAAAAATGGGAAAAAAGTCTTTCAACACCCCAAACAGAAACTAAGTAACCCTTGAGAAAAGCTTCTACCTCTCCTTCCCCAGCCCCGAACAGCTGCTAATTAACTTTTTTTTCTTTATGCATTTGCCTATTTTAGATATTTCATATGATTTCACACAATATTTTCCCTTGTGTTGGTGACTTACTTCACTCAATATATATTCAAGATTCATACATGTAGTATGTAGCATGTGTCAGAATTTCATTTGTCATATGAATGGGCAGTATGAAACAGATTTGATTTGTTGATGGACAATTGTGTTGTTTCACCTTTGGCTATTTTCAGTAGTCCTACAGTGAACATAGATATGCAAAAGTCAGAGGGTTTGCTTTCAAGTCTGAGAGTGGACTTGCTAAGTGATGTAGTCATTGTTAAGAATGACCTAGCTGTTTTCTACAAGGGCGTCACCATTTCATGTTCACTACAACAATGTATGGGCGTTCTAATTTATCCACACCTTCATTAATGCTTGTTCGTATTTGCCTTTCTAAAAATATCTTCTAATTGGGAATAAAATGGAAAATAACCTTTTTCATATCCATGTGTTTAGAGTATAAGTCACTCTCTGGTGCTAGAGGTAAACGGTAGACCCAGGAGCAATAGGGAGTTGAGGACACAGCTTCCCAATTACTCCTGCCATTTTCATTGGCATGGTGAACCTTTTCAAGAAATAATGATGACGAGTGTATTTTATAACACTGATGATTTTCTAGTTCTTTGTCTTTGTCTAGTCTACTAGGGTACTCAAGTATTCTCAGAATATGCTCTAGTATGTAATTAATCTACCAATGTAGAGAATGACAAACTGCAGGTAACTTTATAGTATCTGTTACTTACTTTCTGATAAGGACCATATGAGTTGTCAATTATCTTTTCATCTAACTAATTCCTCTATCTGGGACTACTCTGTGTCTTCTGTTATAATCCTAGCGACATGCACAGTGCCCGGCACACACTGGAAGCCTAATAAGGCTTATAAACAGATAGACCTCAACTCAATGGTGAAACATCTAAGGAGACTGATATGACATGAAATAACCTCATCTTCTATCACAATAAATGAACCATTGTCTATCTGGAGACAGATGTCTGGTGCATCTTCAGGGAAAGCAAACCTTAGTCTTAATCAGTGTTGATGATCATGGATAGCCATCCATGGCTAGGAGGGGTGGATAGCAAAAGACTAGGAAGCAGAGTCAAACCCAAAGTGACTGGAAAAGCTCATATGAGAGGCAGGTCCTCAGCAGGCGTGGCTGTTGGTGGGACAAGTGGTTCAGAGTAGGTCAGGCTCTGATCAGTCACTCCCATGGTTCAGATGCTACAGCTCCATCTCCACACTCTACCAGTTTTTTTCAGTTCACCCCAATACAAATCAGACTGCTGTACTCTTTCTGTTCCGAATATAGAGACAGGCAGGCCTGACTAGAGCCATACCAATGTAAAGGCCTGCTCATGCTGCTTGGTGCCAGTTCAAGTCTGTGTTTTGAGAAATGTATGGCTGTAAACCATAGTTCAGATAAACTCATTTTAAAGGGGGGGGGGATGTCCTAAGAAATTTCTGGTTTAAACAGAGGGAAACAATGAGCCTAAAATAATCATGACATAAAAAGTAGAATAAGTTAGAATAGCTTAGAGAAGAAAACTATTCACTGAGCCTTGAGTAGAGAAAGTTTGAGCCAAGTCAAGCCAACTCAAGAACTCATGATGACCTTCTAGACGAGTCACTGGCACATTTCGGTGCACTGTTGTAGCTGATTTGCTGATGCAACTCCTGAAGAGTCTCATTGACCCTCATTGGTTTCTACTTCTCTATACATGATGTCCTCAAAGCACGCATGTCAGACAGTGTTCTGTTGTGCTTCAGGTTTGCTTGCATTGGCTAATTTTCAGAGCAAGGTTGTGAGCCCTTTCTTCCTAGTCCATCTTAGTCTGAAAGCTCTGCTGAAACCTGCCCACCTTGGGTGAGCCTGATGATATTTGAAAGACTAATGCCAGAGTCCTAAGTACCACAGCAACCCACAAGCCATCCCAGTCCAGCAAACTGATTGAGAAGTGATGGCAAAGTCTTGTACGTCTGTGAATATTAATAGACATTAATGAGTTGTTTTAATCATATCAGATAGTAAAATATACTCTAAAGTGTATTAAATAGTATGGTACTGGAGCCGGAATTGAGTGTCACAATTTTTACCTAATGTGTATCTTCATATCTTTGAAGTTAAAGGGGAAAAAAGTTCCAATTCATATGCAAAGAAGTTAGAGTAGCCATAAGCAATTCCAACATAATTAAGGTTCAGTCCTCCTTTAGAAGGTTTTGGTATGTAATTGGAACTGACAAGTTGTGACTCCCAAATTCAGCAGAATGACCATCTCTTGGGGAGACTGAGGCTGAGGACAATGGCAGAGGCAATCCTGAGAGGTTTCTGCATGGAAGATTGCTTGTAGGGTTGCACCCTAATTCCCTTTCCACCGAAGTCATTAGTGCTAGAGAGGTCATATTTAATACCAAGCTAGAGACCAGACAAGGTGAACATGGCGGAATTCTCATGCAGTGAATGCCATGCACACTTTTCATCTGTTGAAAGTTCTTTAATGGCTAAATCAAGGAGTGGAGGGGTGAAGGGCCTTGAACCTGACCACTTAATAACTGATTATCAAAATAAACTCATTATCAAAATCCCATTTTGTTTGGTTTTTAAATTGTTGCTAGGCAATTACAGCACACTCTTCAGCCATCAACTCGCTGATTAAGGTGAAGAAAGAGTGAGGTTATACGTTTGCTTATGGAAACCATGCTTATTCACTCTTTTATGTTTCAGATACTATCCTCAGACCTTTCTGGACAACATTTCATCTAATATAACCTTTACAATATCTTCCTCAAAGTCAGTACTGCTGCCATCTTCATTTCATGATGAAGAGCTAAGGTTTACAAAGGTAGGATCACCAGGTCCTTACCTGTAAGCAGTAAAACATTGGCCTGATTGACCTATTTCCTACACAGTGCTACTAAGTATCAAGGCTGACTGAGGTTAAAGGGAAATATGGACTATCCTGTGATAGTATTAGAGTGGAACATGTGCAGGCTTGAATTCTAGGTCTATAATCTCTAGCAAGACAAGTCAAAGTAGGAAAGAGGGCAGCACAGTGCTAGCACATGCTGCTACCTGGCAATTAGTCTCTCTACTACTATGCTCTTGTTTGACTGGAAGATTCTGAAATGGAAAAGGAACATTTATTTATTCAACTTCGATGGAAAAGTAGAATCTTTGATTATTTTAGAATGAAAATACAAAGGTTAAGGAATTTCCCACCAGTATTCGTAGCACTCATTGAGTTTTTCAACAGGACAGTTTCTTAATGGTCTAAGATCAGTTGACTCTGTATACTGTTACATGTCATTGAATTTTGTCAATGCCTAGACAACCGCAGGGGCAATTGAACACTCTGTCCTCCATCCTCCTCCTGATCCACTGTAGATTGTATCATGGTGACCCACCAACTTGTCGTTGGTTGAATTTTTAAAGTACATCTTTAGACTTTTCGTCTCTGTTTATCTTCATTTGGAACTTCTGCTGAAATTTGTTCAATATCGTAGCATCATGCAAACCCTCCTGGATAGACAGGTGGTGGCGATGCATGAGGTATGCTGGACAAGAACAGAACCCAGAGCTGATTCATGGAAGTGAGATTTCTATCACTAAAGCACAAATGTTTCTAAGTCTAAATCTATGCACAGATACAAACATAATGTAGACTTGCTCTTTTATTTCTCTTGCTCTGATCTTAGTACAAGTTCCCAACTTCTCAAATACACAGATCTTTGTAACAGGCAAGCCAGATGAAGTTAGTCACATCCGTTTAGTAGTTCTACCTAGAGAATAATAATACACAGAAAATAGTTTCTCCTCCATGTCTTTTGCTGGGGGGGAGGGGATTGTTTCTGTTTTCTCTTCTTGGTAGGTGGTGGATTTTGAGACCAAATATGAGAAGAACTAATCTTTCTTGATCCCACCAAGTATTTAGTCAAAGCTATCATGCTGATGAGAAGTAAAGAGAGGCTGTTAAGAAAGGTGCCATTTTTCCCCAGACACCTCAACTCTGCATGCCTGTGATTTTGAGATCCTTCCTATTGCTAAGAGAATACATTATGAGACATCACAATCCTTGACAGGCCTAAAGAATAAAACAGACAGAGCTGTCTTGAAGTTTACATTAAAAGTGTGTTTAGTTCACACTTAAAAAACTGTGCCATCTAACCTTTTTATATTCTAGATACAATATTAAATTTTCTCATGATGGCCCCAACTAATATACAACCAAATAATTGGACTGGCATGGTAATTCCTTCTGTAATTAACAGCCATGTACAAGTATAGTTCCTAAACTAAACTGTGGAAACAAAACAAAATTCATCATGATACCAATCTTTTTAAAAATACTAGAGGAAATGGAAATGGTGAAGAGGTTAACTCTGGTGATTGGGATGCTTCCGTTTCCCCTGAAGAAGACAAAAATGAGCAGAGCATTGTGTTCAGAGAAGCAGGGAGAGTCAAATGCCCTTGCCAAAGCCAACAAACAGCTCTGTGAACCTCTGGCATCTGCCAGTTGCAAAGTCTGTGAAAGAGGCAGTGCTGCCGAGGAACTTCCTCAGATGGAAATAACAGGGGAGCCAATAATGAAAATTTGCAACGAAAGGAAATTGCTATTTTAGTCGTTCCACATCTAACGTTTTGTTTATGGAGTGTTTCCAGACCCTCAGACACTTCCAGCTAAAGAAGCTGGTACTGGAAGATTAGAGGCTTCTACTTTTCTTAGTTGTCATTTAGAAGTGACATTTTATGGAGAATCTGTTTGATAAAAACAGACTGACAAGTGAGCTTTCCATTCCCTTACAAACCAACATTGATCAACACAAAGGAAATAAAAAGCTGAACTTTGTATCTGAGAATCACTCTGTTTTAAATATCCAGGTTTTAAATACTGTTCTTAAGATGGTGTGTGTGTGTGTGTGTGTGTGTGTGTGTGTGTGTGTGTGTGTGGCGGGTGGGGAGAGAGTTACTGGGATTTCTTAATTTTATTTTTGATACATAGTGTCCTCATAGTTTGTCAATTTCATTATGAGGTTTTACCTAGCCATCACATCACCAGTCAATATGTGACTCCTTACAGATATAGATGAAATTGTCATTTCATCATTTTCATACCCCTCCATTGATAAGTCTTTCTAATCTCCTTGACAAGACAGTTGGAAAAATGAGCTTCAGAATACAAATCAGTAACTTAAAGTGTAAAGGACCCTAATTTCTTTCTTCAAAGCATTTTCCAGGTTTGGGAATTTGAAGCAGAGCACAGGGCTGCAGGACTTCATCTTGTAGTTCATTTGCTTTCTTGGCTCAACCTGGTCTTCTCTGGCTGCCTATTGCCTAATTGTTCTTTATACTTAGAAACCTTTGATCTATTCCTCAGTCTGATCTATTTTTCAACCCTTTGAAGCTTTTATTAAAAGCATTTCCTTGAAATAAGTTATTTCTACTTAAACATGTTCAATATAATTTCCCAAAATTCTGTTGCTGCTGGTATTGTTGTAGTTGCCATCAAGGTGACTATGACTCACGGCAACCTTAGCTAGAACTGGATGAAAATGACACCTGCTCCTGCACCATAGTCTTGATAGTTTGTATGGTTGATCTATTACTGGAACCATTTTGTATTCTGTGTGCTTTTCAACCTTCGTGTCCACCTTTCAGCTGTGTTTTTCTTTGATTAATTTTATTTATTCATTCCTTGATGCATTCTACTTCCATTTTACCCTGTCAGTCACCCTAAGGATCAAGAGATTTTTCTGGGGAGCCAGAAATGAAACTGAAGTCCTCAGATGGTGGGTGAGGTGGGGCACACCATGTATTCAGGGGTGGTCAGAGATAAAATTTCTTTCCTTGGAGCTCAGCTGCATATCTACAAGGAAAGGGAAAGGCCTGCATTCAAAATGAATAGTGTACTCGCAGACAAAATGAATAGTGTACTCGCAGACAAAATGAATAGTGTACTCGCAGAGGCGTAGGATGAGACTGAGGAACGAGAACAGAGTTCTCCCCAGGCAGTGCTGCTTGCCTGGAACGTCCATCATGGTAGTAGAGGAAGCTCATCACCTCAGCTGGGGTTTCAGTGGTTAGGGCCAGGCTGAAAAGAAAAAGTAGAAAACAACACCCCTCCCCCCCACCCACTCGCCATCCCACCCAATCCCAAACTCCTACATAGGAAACTTTTGCTTTTTGTTGATTCCCCCCCTTTTATCTTTATTATTTTTTAAATATATAAATTAATTTGTCAATGACGTGACTGGATCACATGAGAAGGCAATGACCAATGACATATTTTTTTGAAGAATATGTATGTGTGTGTGGCGGGGTGCTGAAATATAAACATACAACAACCAAAGGAAAGGATCAAGAAAACTAACAGAAAACAAAGCAGGCAAGGAGGTCTGTGGGCGCTGCTGCAGATCACGGCACCAGAGTGGTACCTATGCTGCACTTAAGCAAAAACCAGAGAACAACTCCTTGTGGAGAGATTCATCTCTATCCCTTACCCTTGACATTCCTAAATGATGGAAAAGCATAATTAGAAAATTTTGATATCCCGAGCCTGTACTTTTGTGGCGGGCTGCTGAGAGAGCCTGAGTGGCACAGAGATCGGGTCTTCCCTTAAGGGAGAACAGGTTATGGACAATGGACAATGGCTTCACCATTTCTAGGTTTACTATTCTCATCTAATCAGACCACCTACTCCTCCTTGATGCTGCCTGACAATTACTAGGGACCACAGATCTGCCAGTTCTGACTCCCTGTTTTGGAGGTAGTCAGGGTGGGTGAGGAGGTGGCAATTTCTGATTCCTCACTTCTCCTTGATTCTCTGGGGGAAAGAGAGGACTTGGTATTGTCGGAAAATATCTGGAACCAGACCCCAGGCAGGAAAACAAACAAGAAATTACCCTCCCAACCAGACACTGCAATTGCAGACCTTTTAGGAGAAGAACTTGGTGAAAGGAAGGAATTTGAGTTTCCTATCTCAAAGTCTGGGCCAAGTGCTTGGGGAACCTTCTGTGTATTTGGCTAATTTGAAAATTAGAGGGCAAGATCTTTCTTCTTAATCTGTATTCGTCTACAAGCTCCATTTTCCAAAGCAGATGACTCAATGATCATTGAAATATTGCTGGCATAGTCTTCAGCACCATAGCAGCACTTGAACTACCACAGGATAATAGCAAACCGAGAGAGGGGATAGTTGATGCAGTGACTTTATCTGTAGCTTATTTGGGGGTCAAGTTACTGGCACCTCTTCTCTGGTGCCTGGAACATATTAACTTGGGAGTAAATAAATAAGGTTTGGATTCTTTACCTTTCCTGTTCAGGAGCATTTTTCTATTGCATGTTTAGACACAATTATTCTGCCTTCACTAAGACCCTCGGATGGGATTTACCACAGACTTGTCTTTCCTTTTGTTCTCTGTTACTCTAATCTCTATGCCTCCTTCTTGCACATCTTCAACTCATTGGATAGGACTCTGTCAGGTGGAAATATAAAAGCAAGGAGAAGGTTCATGGTAAGGAAGCAAGTAATTTAAAGGACACCCTGTCTTTAAACGAGGTCTGCCGGCTGAGAAGTTGAGTCATCTTTTCTGTTCTTTGACCCACTTGTATGACTTCAGATAAGTTCCTAAAATGCTTGCAATTTTTCTGAGTTCTTTTTCTCCCTCAGCCTTTCCTGACTACATGACAAGTTGTTTGAGAGCTAATATAACAATTGTCCATTTGTCAATGTTTATAAAATTATTTAAGACTTGCAATTTTTAAAAACCCTATATAAGTGGAAATTTTTTTGTTGCTAACTAGTCCTACTTTGTAAGTAAAAACCTAAATGATCCCATTTATCATGTTTGAGAGCTAATATAACAATTGTCCATTTGTCAATGTTTATAAAATTATTTAAGACTTGCAATTTTTAAAAACCCTATATAAGTGGAAATTTTTTTGTTGCTAACTAGTCTTACTTTGTAAGTAAAAACCTAAATGATCCCATTTATCATGGTTGCCCCTGTTAATGTAGTTGATCATGTAGGTTTTCTACAAGGAAGGCAGCAAACAGCTGATCTCTATTTGTGGTACAAAAGTTTTATGCTTCCCTCAGTACCCCTACTTATTTCCCTATTTCTCTAGTACCATATTCAGGCTTGTGGTATAGTCTTAGTTGCTTGATTGTAGGAGTAAAATTACCTTACAGATTGAAAATATATGGAGGCTTCAAGAAGTTCATGCAAAATAGAATTAAAAGGTAACAGAATTTGTCCATGAACTTCTTGAAACCCCATGATACAGTTCAGCATTTCCCTCTTTAACTTATAAATAAGTGCACAAGTACTTAAGAGCTAGTGACACTTTCTTGAAGAGAAGTTGGTTTTATTTTTTCAAAGATTTTTTGTTTGTGTTTTATTTTTGATGCATTTACAAATATTATTTCTCAAACCATTGTCTGTATTAATATTGAGCTAATTCTTGATATAAAATATGAGAAATACTTTGTCACATATCTCACCAGTATCACAAACTGTAGGAAGCCCAAAAATCCTAGATCATATAGCTTGAATTATAGCATAACTTAAGAGTTAATACAATCACCAGGACACTTAATTTAGATCCAACCTAGGTGAATCTCTGTTTGTCAAATTAGCAGGCATTTTCATTTTCTTAATTTAACCCTGTCGTATGTTGCACTCCCTATGTGATGTAATCTATAATGACTCTAATTATATATTAGCGAATAAAACATATGCAGGAGAGTCCAGTACTTAGGACACTAAATTTAGGTCTTGGTATTCTGAAATGTGGATGTTGCTCTGCCCTCTCACATGTCCCAAGACAAACTGGACCACATTCATTTGCAGATGCCATGCTTCTTCCATTGACATCTCCCTGTAGCTGAATCCAGATAGCTCTGTAGTGTAAAGCATAGCTTATTTGACTGTATGCAATGTGTTAGGAGAACCTAGACTTCACTTTTTGATATAAATCCCAGATTCCAGGAACACTAACCTGTGCCACTGTAGAAAGGTCATTTTATCCGGTAAAGACCCCAGATTATAGGGCTGTTAAGTAACACGCATTGATTTCTGAACACCAATGAATAACATCCAACCTGGGCATTTTGAACTTTTGACTTATTTCTAATCTAGAGAATATGGCAAAAGTAATGAGATGTCAGACTACTTATTACATTTTGTTATATAAGATTTCATCTTAGAAAATTGAACAGGGAGACTACCTTAGAGAAGTAATCATGCTGTCAAACTATTTGCGAGCCCCAGGACCTATCACCTAGCAAGAGGCCACCTACTTAGTAAGACAACTACAATGAAATGAGTTCTCCCAAGAACCTGAACATGTTTGGAAGCAGATTCCTTTCAGTTTATCCTGCAGTTAAGAATGCAACATGACCAGCACCTTGATTATAGCCTTCAGAGTCTCTGAGCAAAGAACATAGCAAAGTTATGCCTCAACATCCTAGTCTAAAATAATGGGGAGATTGCATGTGTGTGTGTTTCTAAGCTTCTCACTGTGTGACAATGTGTTATGCAGTGATAGAAAATACGTGCAATACTTAAATCAAGTTTTTTCAATCCAATTTCACCTCAAGGTGACCTCACCTATGTTGGTGAGCTGTGCTCCATTCGATTTTGTGGTGAGTTTTAGGAGTAGTTCAGCAAAACTTTCTCCTGAGGGATGGCTGGGTGAACTCAAGCTTGTAAGTTTTCAGTTAGCTGCCAAACATATGAAATTCTCATACTGCCCAAGGAGGCCTACTAGATTCTGGTTCAACTCAAGTAGTAACCATGGTTCCCAGTGTTTCTGGCCTGAAAAACCAGAAAAGAATTCAGTAATACTACAAGTTTTTGGAAAACAAAGAAATAATTGCATAAGGATGAACTCCAGAAATGAGGAGTATTAAGTTCGGTTTTTAAACTGTGCCTGAATCAAAGCAAACTAACTATGGGGTGAAGAACTGAGCTATAGTTTGAACTATTTCCCAAGATATCCTTTCCAGTGTGACTGTAGTAACCTATAAATTATTAAGAGGAAAGAATCTTCACTCTTCAGAGGAATGTAAGAAAATCCAGAATAGCCTAAATGTCCAGAACAGAATCCCAAATCCCCCATCATGCAAATCTCCAGGAAATTGTAGCCGACTCTCAAAGGAAATAAACAAAACAAAATGCTAGCAAATGATAGCTATATTATATTAGAATGATACAAAAATAAGAATTAACATGTGAATACACTTATAATGAATGAATAAAATTTTTCATATGATTAATGAAAAGCATTTAAAATGTAGAAATTCTGAACTAAGCTGAAAGGACTGAGTGGAACTGTGAGGTATCACCCAAACCAAACTCATTGCCATTGAGTCAGTTTTGACTCGTTATCCTGGCGGTGTCCTTGGTTATGTGATGGTCTGCAGACCACCAGGTCAGCAGTTCAAAACCACCAGCCTCTCTGAAGGAGAAAGATGAGATTTCTACTCATATGAAGATTTATAGTCTTGGAAACCCACAGGGCAAGTTCTTCTTCTGATTTCAAAACTTGTTAATTAAGTAAAAAAAAAAACAAATAGAAGTAATACTTAAGCCTTGAGTCACCATGGTAGTGTAAACAAGTGAATTAGAAAAAGATTCCAGATGCTCTTCTCTTCCATTTCCCCCAATGGGATGGCACCATCTGATAAGGAATATTGATTCTCATCAAAGGAAATTCTTTAAAAAACAAAAGTTTTATTCCCCTGGGAACAAAAAAAGGAAGAGGCAACAACTGGGAATGGAAATGTAATGAATACTGGAGCCACAGTATGAAAAAGTATCATGCTTTATATATCCTTTCCTTGAAAAAGAAGTTTCAATAGTATCTAAGAAGAGGTTGGGGGAAGGGACAATGTAGCGGGCTCAAGAAAAAGGTATCCAGAAACCAGGAAGGAAAAATAGGTTCTGAGACTATCGTAGAAGTCATTATGTTTGATGTGATTGAACTATGGAATGATATGATATCTGTATTAAGGCCTAAGCTACAGCTAAGTCCACACAGAAAAAGCACATCAGCTAGTGTGATCCAAAGTTGACAATAAAAAATTTTTAAAAAGGGGGGGGGGGGTAGATCCAAGATGAATTTCTGGGCTCACACTAAATCCTAGCTCCAACTTAAGAACAATTCATTCTTAATTCATGGCCCTGTTCCATACTCACTGAAATAACCACTGAAGAAAAGCGTGCTACAGCAAAGTATAGTGAATAAAGTAGATGATGCCTGGCTATGGGTCAAAATAGTGACTGGTGTTCTAAAATTTTGTATTCAATCAAGCCGCTATCTTGTAAATCAGCTAAGTCCTCACAGAAGATGCACAGCAGCTAGTGTGGTCCAAAGTTGACAATTACAAAATTCAAATCTGGTGAAGAGAAAAGTGTCAGAGCTAAAATTATGAACACCCAATTTGTGAAAGGCCATGGAGGACAATGGGAGCCAGACAGAGCCACTGCTAGATCCCCCTATAACCAAAGGCAAAAGTCCCGAACATCCCTACTAGCAGACAAAGACCAATGTAACTTTGATTATGCTGGATAGAATTCCATACATGGCCAGTTGATCTCCCTCTAGGAATGTCCTAAATTCATTCTAGGGCAAGTATCTCATAGATGTTCCATGACAAAAACTTCTTCCCTGGCTTCTTGAATGTCGATCAGGTTTCGGTCTCTCTCTCTCTCTCTCTCTCTCTCTCTCTCTCTCTCTCTCTCAGATTATGCTTTATTTGTATTTTGGCTTTTATATTACTGTTACTTTACCCCTAAAAAAGGTCTATTGTAAAGGACCCTGTTGATAAGACTTTCAAATGGAGATGCCTAGACTAGGAATACAGATTTGTGAAAGAGTCTGGCTGACAAGAAACTTGAGCTCTTGACTGTAAGTGTCTTTGGTGACTGTAGTGCATTTGCCTGGTGAGGTGTGGACAAATTGTTCTTTGAAGTTTGCTGAGTAAGGCCTGTTTAATTGCCTATAATCAAGTCTGAAGAAAGCATAGCAGTTTAGCCAGTAGCAAGATTCTTTGAGGAAACACACATATTAAGTTAAAAATATACGGGACAGGCTGATGAACAGACAAAAGAAAAAGATAGTCAACTTAAAGATCGATCAAAACAGTGTTCAATTTCAAATGGAGAGATAAAAAAAGAAATAAAACCCGTCAAAGACATACAGAACAAGACCAGAAAGTGTGATGTGTCAATAGAGTCTCAGAAGAAGACAAGAGAAAAAAATGCATTTCAACAAATGAAGACCATAACCTCAGTGACCCCAGATGGTGGGAGTAACATACAGGAGAGCCACTAAATCACGATCACAGATATGAAGATACCTACTGTTGAAACTAATACAAAGTATACATTCTCAGGAGAAATATGGAAACTACATGAAAAATAAATAAAAATGTTTATCATGGAACATAAAATAACTGAAATAAAAAATTCACTGGATGTGTTCATTAATAGAAAGAGTTCAACATACTAAAGAATCAAGGGACTTGAGAATAGATCAATGGAAATGATAGAATTGGAAAATAGAGAAGAGAAACACTTAAACCATAAACAATAGAGTCTCAGAAACCTATGGCCTAATATTTTACTTTCATTACATTGAAGTGCTTTAAAGACAGTAGAAAGACATTAATTTAAAATTTTTATATTGGTTAGTGTGTGAAGAAAAATGGCTGGAAACTTTCTAAATTGGGTAAAATGCAGGTCCAAGATATTCAAAAAAATTACCCTGAAAAAACAAATATGGAGGAAAAATCTGAACCATCCTGAAGGTAATATAAGAAAACGTTTCATGTTATATACAAGGGAATAACAATTTTAGTGTCTGAGGACTTATCATTAGAAACCATAGAGATGAGAAGAGGGTAGAGGCACAGCTTTAAAATACCGGGAGTATTGGGAAGAAGATCTACTAAACCAGAATTCTATATGTGGCAAAAATAGCCTTGAAAATTAGAAGTAATTAAAAAAAATGATGGAAGTGGTAGAAACCAAGAATTCATTACAAGAGAAGCTTGGAACTTTAGGGTAAAGAATGACCAATATAAATAGCCAATATCTGGGTAAATATGATGAACATATTTCCTTTATTATTTAATATGTATAAGGCTATAGATATAAACACCTTTATGTGACAGTTTTTAAAAAGGACCAAATTTTGTAACAGGTATGCATTCGTAAATACACAAAGTTCAGTGAATATAAGCAAAATGATCAAAAGAAAAGCTTGGTTTTTGTAAATGGTAGCAAAATGATAGAAAACCAGGCATAAGTAGAAAATTTTAAAAACAATTAGTGAAAAAATACTATTCTACATAGAACAACATTTTGAACTACTGCTTGTCATCAACAATACTGGGAGCCAGAGAACAGTAGAACACAATCTTTAAACTCTTAAATAAACCCAAACCCGAAACCAAGATCCATCCCCCTTCAAGACTTTAAGACTCCAGATGCTATATTTTCTATTAGCTAGACACCATCAGCTTTCTTCACCACATTTGCTTGTGCAAACTTTTTTGTTCAGTGATCATATCAAGAAGGTGGACATGCAATGATATGATTTTTAGTTCTTTGATGCCTACTAACAGATCTCTTTGACCTCTTGTGGTCATACAGGCTGGTGTGCTTCTTCCTTGTGGCTTTGTTGCTTTTCAAACAAGTTTTGAGTATTTTCCATGGTCTTAGAAAGTATCATTGGTAGGACTATGAGGAGCAGACAAAGCAATCTGGAAGTCATGCCCCTTTGCCAACCTGTGTTTTGTCATCTTGTGTGGCCTGCATTAGGAAAGCAGAGAGCAATTTGTGTGTGTGCACTTTAGTCAAAGAAATGTTCTAACTCAATCAGATTCTCAGTTGTCTTTGATAATGCACAGGCAGCTTTATTTTACATAAATAGAAACACTTAATAACTCCATTAATCTGAAATTGGTTCTATTAAAGACAGTCTGTGTGGAAAACAGCAAATAAGCATGGAAGGAGAATTATTTCAAATAATATTGGAAAGACTTGATTTCTTTATAAAGGCCTTCAAGAAAATGTTTTATTTTGTTTTCATTAAAAAAATTGTTGTTTGGGGTAGTTACAGTATTCTTGACTGAAAAGAAAATACAGTAGAAAAGAAATAAAATATTCTTTGTATTTTTCTTTGTATTTGTCATTGATTGTGTTTCCTCTTTCCACCAAGGCACAGCATATTAGGAAACCATGGGAGTTATTGCAATCTGGAATCAGTGTATGGTAAACACTTCCAGAGACTAAAAACTTTTTAAGGAGGAATGTTTCATTTTGTAGGAAAACATAGAAGACTATTGGAGCAAGATTAGACAAAAGTGAAGGTCTGGTTTTTCAAATGGAAACATTATAAAGAGTAGAAATGAGAGGCCATAAAAGCTTTTTTTTTTTTTTACACATAATTTGAGTGACTGACAGCATTCTAAACCAAAAAAACAAGCTCACTGCCATTGGCAGCATATTTAACCTGATTAAATGATCTTTATTTATGTGGTTCATATTTTACTTTCTTCATACATCATGAGTATTACTTTTAACTTGGCATAGGTACTCCTAGCTTAAGGATATTGCAAGAATACGATTTGCAGAATCTACAAAACTTGTGATGAAACCTGTGAGTGCTCTCCCTTTGATTCCAACGAATAGTGATTCTGTGAGACAACAGAAATGTCCGCCCCCACCTCACCCCTCCCTCCATGGTTCCCTAAGCTCATTTCTTGATGGGAGCGAATGGCCATCCCTTTTCACCTCAGCAGCAGCTGAAGAATTGATACCATCCACATGAGTGTTTAACCGTTGTGCCACCAAAGTTCCTTCCATGAAGCAGAGTCATCCTGAATAAGCGGTCATCCCACGAATGTCTATTCCCTAATGTGTGGGTCATAGCCCCACCTCGAGGAATGTGACAGTACCAAACAAATACACTTGACACCCAGGAACTGTGCCAAACTATCTTTTATCATTTCCAGAAAAAAAGTTCAGATGTTCAAATTCCCTCCTCTGAGGAGCATGAAAGAAGCGTAGCATCAGTACATTCATTTTTGTTTCTCAGGGTTTCATATTTTCATTGTAGTAGACACACTCATGAGGACCATAACGATAGGTGCTGGGGGTGCGCCAGGTGGGTTTGAGCTGCAGGCCGAGAACACGCACTGCAATTATGCTCAATCTGAGCTGGATCAGAGCAGCCAAAGCAACCAGACACTTGATGCAAGCCTGAACGTGCCTTGCAACACATGGTGTTTACCTAAGCCCCAAGCACTCGCTGTTCTTAGGCACAGGTTCCCCCTCCCTCCCCCAAAGACTGGGAAAGAGCCTGGGTTTAGTTTTGCTCCAGTTGACATGTGAAGGTACAAGGAAAGGAACACAATCTTTGTGCTTGTAAGTGGGTATATTTGGAACAAAACAGCTCTAACTAGCAACAGGGCAGGATTATAGCCCTATCTCAAATTCTGGATTGCAACACCGACCAACAGAAAGGCTGGTGTGCAGAAGCATGCTGTAACTTATACTTCCAAAGGCGCAGTCTCGTGTCTAATGGATCTTTTAGAACACCTTTGTGTTCAAAAAGGTGCTCACTGAACACAAGGAAGTGCTTATGGACCTCTTGATTACCTTGAAATACATTTCATAATTTCAACTTAGCATAAGTAATTTTTAATATTCATAAAAACTTTGTTTCTTTAACAGGCCACATCCTAGAAAGTCTTTGCAGTCTTTGCTTTCAATTTTTATTTTGGGACAAAAACAAAACAAGCCAAAAAAAAAAAAAAAACCACCAAAAGAGCAACTAAACAAAAATTACCTTAAGTGCACTGTAATTCATTGGGTTCCCATTAAGCATCAGAGTAGGCCTGTATTCTTCTATAGTCAGGCGCTGAGTTATCAGGAGAAAATTCCCAGCCATCTTCACAGAGACCTCTAGGTGGACTTGAACTGACAATTTTTTCTAATGTTGCAGTAGTTAGATGCCATTGAGTCGGTTTAGACCCACAGCAACCTTATGCACAACAGAATGAAGCACTGTCCAGTCCTGCGTCGTCCTCACGACTGCTTCTGTGTTGAGTCCATTGATGTAGCCTCTGTGTCAATCCATCTTGAGGGCCTTCATCTCCCTCACAGCCCCTCTGCTTTACTAAGCCTATCTTTCTCCTCATGGCTCTCTCCTGACCACCTATCCAATGCATGTCAGACTTTCGTTCCTTACAGAATGTGTATCGACCACGCGTATTAACCATTTGCACCATCCAAAGATTCTCCTAATCCATCCAAACCCAGTCCATTTGAGCCAATATTCACTCATATTCATTCTATTTTTTAAAAAACTAATTCATTGCCATTATGTGGATGAAGATACATGGAGATCCTCTGGGACAAGGTAGAACTATCCCTGTGAGTTTGTGAAACTGTTATCTCTTTACAAGAGTAGAAAGTGCCATCCTTCAGAGGAGTTGATGGCTTTAATCTGCTGATCTGATGGTTAGCAGCCCAGTGCCACCATAACTCCTAAGAAGACAGAGTAAATGTACCCCATCAGTTTTCTAAAACTGTAATTTTTATGCAAGCAGAGTTCTACTCTCTTCAGACAAAGCAGCTGATGAGTTCAAACCCCTACCTAACCTTTTGGTTTGAAGCTCAGCACTTCACCATTGTGCCACAAGGGCTCCTGTATTTACACAATGGCCATTATTCTGTGTACAGAATATAGATAGAAGTGTTTAACTGGCTTCATGGCTTTCTAGTCTTTTGTTCTACCATATGCTTTTGCAATCACTGGACGTGTGTGTGTGTTGTGCTAGAAAGGGAGATAATTTTTATTAAAAATGATCATTGATCCATTTCTATGAGATGTAGGATATTAGCTTTGCTTTCTATGACTTTGAAGAGATCTTTTGAGGCTGCTTTGCCTAATGTTAAACACCATTTTATTTCTAGACTACTACTTTTATGGCCATTGATTGTGTATCCAGGCAAATAGTAATTCTTGCCAACCTCGTCTTTTTTTTTTTTTTTTTTTTTTTACAATTTATCGGTTCAGTTGTGAGGACTTTTGTTTACTTCCTGTCTGAGCGTAATGCATATGAAAGACTACAGTCTTTGGTTTCCATCAGTAAGTGCTTCAAGTCCTCTCCACTTTCAGCAAAGAAGTAAGCAGATTGCAGGTTTTGTTTAGCCCTTCTCCCTCTTGATGCTACACTTACCCCATCTAACTCAGCTTCCAGAATGATTTTCTCAGTGTGCAGGTGGGATGATATCAGGAGAGGAAACCACCTTGATGCATCAGACCTGTCCTGACTGAAGTCTTGCTCCATCCCTTCATCCTGCTCAAATAACGGCCTCTTAGTCTCTCTACAGGTTTCACACGAACACCATTCCATGTTCTAGAATTCGCATTCTTTACAATGTTAGCCACAATTGATTATTATTATCTACAAAATCAAAAAATTTTGAAAGTCAGTAAAACACAGGTGATTTCTTATTTTGGTATTCTTTGCTTTCAGCCAATAACCTTTGTAATCTGTAATGAGAGTGTTCATTCCACATCCTCTTGTGAATCTGGCTTGAATTTCTGAAAGTTCTTTGTCTCTATACTGGTGCACCCACCTTTTAACTATCTCCAGAAAAATTGTACTTGTGTATATTATTGATGCTGCTCATTCATTTCCACAATCTGTTAGAATGGACAATAAAAGGATCTTTTCCATTTAATTAGCCAATTAGCTGTCTTAAAATTTTTTTGGCATTGATGAATGAGTGCTTCCAGTGCTTGATCAGCTTGTTGAAATGTTTCCATTAATATTCAGTTAGTTCCTGGAACTTTCTTTTTCATGATGGCCTTCAGTGCATCTGGGATTTCTTTTTTAGTACCATGCTTTCTTCATCACCATCTACCTCCTGAAATAACTGAATGTCAATTAATTTTATTACAAGACTGTGTATTTTTTCTATCTACGCTTCATACTTCCTGCATTATTCAGAATGTTTCCCTTAGAATCATTTAATATAGCAACTGGAGGCCTGCATTTTTCTCTTCAGCTCTTTCAGGGCGAGGGATGCGGAGCATGCTGGTCCCTTTGCAGACAGGGAACATCCTATATGGTGGTACATGGATGCTGAGGGGGATGGGGCTTCATGGAATGATGGGATAAAGTGAGAGGTGGACTCACGGTCACATTAGAGGAGCATGGGACCTGCAGCAGTTGCCACTGGAGTTTGATCCTACTCTTCCAGAGTAACACAGAGTCAGAGCTAACTGCCTTTGCAGGAAAAGCGGACCGTGCAGATTCTCACAGCTGTTCCCATTGTAGACTTTAAAACTAAGGTGGTGGTTCTCTGTTTGAAATGTTCTTCTGTTTGGGGTTTTTGTTTTGTGATTTGCATAGTAAGTATCTTCTCATCATTCAAGTCAAATGTCCACCTCTTTAACAAGGCGACCCTTGACTGTCCTCCCTAGGTTATATATGTCTACTCTCCAGACCAGGTCCATTCTATGGCACTACCCTGGTTTTTCTTTTTAATAAAATGGATCATCACCTCAATAAAAAGATTATTTGTTTAATATATGCCATCTCCAGTAAGAGATGAGCTCTGTTGGTATTTGTTTTCACTGTTAGGCTATGAATAGGCTTTTGTCCAGTGACCATCTGTTTAATCACACAAAATATTGCCAGGTCGACAGTGAACCTCTCGCTGTTGTTAAGTTTTGTTTTCGTTTTCAATAGATTACCGTTTATTTACCATGTATGCAAGTCAAACCAAGCAATTGAGAAATTACTATTTGCATAAAACATGGATTAAAAATACGTAGTATTTATATTTGAATAAGCAGGGTCCCAGGAGTCAAACAAGTCAGTCTGACGGGAATTTCTTCAGCTTATCTCTCAGGGTTCCACTTCAAAGTCCTCACCACTTTCCTCTTCACATGGAAAGTGTTGACTCATCGGTGATTCGAAGTTATCCTGAGGTTCACCAGTCAGTCTCTTCCATCATAGACTACATGAGTTGTGTGACGTCTGCTAATTTCTCACCTTCTTTTTTTCAAAGGGACAATTTCACTGTCCTTGTCTTCAATCTCTTTATAAAGTTTCTCATTTTCTTTAAGTGTATCACAGAGAGCCTGCCTTCGTTTGCCTGATGTGTCTTTCCAATGTTGAGAAGATGGAGTTTCTTTAATCATAAGCTCACATGCTTCCTGAGGGACTCCTCCAAGGTTTTTATTCTCCCTCCGGTCAGGGCCAAAAACAGCTCCAGAGCTGGAAGTTTGGCCATTTCCCTTTGGATAAACCTTGGGCCAACTCACAGTCTCTTCCAACAAGAGCCCCAGCTGCCGAAGGCTGAAGCATGTTCACAGTTCTTCTTGGGTTGGACTATTTTTTATATTCTCTTGGAGTTTTTCATGTTTCGTCACACTGACATTCATTATACAGCGGGTGACGGACGGGGGCAGGGGGTGGGGTGGGGACAGGGTGGAGATGCTGCCTTGTCACAAAAAGCACATGCATGTCTAGCAGCAATGTGTCTCACAAAGCTGAAACCCCACCCTGCCGCTGAAGTGGCCAGCATGCGCCGTCAGGAATGCTCCCTGTGCCCCAGGTGATCGGACTGGTGTTAGGTTGACTTCCAGCAATTCATCCGGAAATATTCCATTGGGATCTATAGGGCTTTCATTGGCTGATCTTCAGCAGTAGATTTCTAGGCCTTATCTCTCAGTCTTTCTTAGCCTGGAGGCTCTTCTGAAACCTACCTTCCATGGGAAACCCTATTGGGATTTGAAACACCAGTGGTCTTGCTCCAACCTCCTCTCATTATGCCAACCACCAGCAACCCAACCTATGACTCCAGGCGAGGGAATTTCCTTTTCTACATTGTAGTGTGAGGCTCTACTTCCTTTGGGTAGGCGATAGCCTGGTACCTAACAAGTACCATTAAACATATCTATTTTAAATCTATTGCAAGTTTAATAAAGGACCAAAATATAAATTAGAGTGTTTTAAACATTCTTAAAACAGCATGACAACTTTTAAAAATATATTATTAATTGGGAATTAATACATATACCATTCCAGAGTTCAATCACATCAAGCAGTATTGTACAATCATTGCCATAGATTCCAGACATTCATTTCCTTCTTGGACTCCTTGACAGGGTCTCCCTTTTGCCTCCCCCTGCTCCCACCGAAACCCATCCTGGAAACTCTTATTCTACTTAATGTCCCTTTAGGCTCATCAATTTTGAGCTTCTTACACGTCCCCAAAAAAACACATATAAATTTTGAGTAAATGAATAGCAAAACTTTGTAGCATTTCAGAAACTGAATGAGGGATGGGAGAAAAATGAGGCAAGAGGGTATTATAGAGTTATTTAAAGGAATTCAGGAATGATAAGCCGAAGAAAAGTCATGGAATGGGAGGAAGATGGACTTTTGAAAGACATCCACGAAAAAGAACTGAAGCCCTTCAGGAAGGGGGGCATGAGGGGTCAGGGTGTGTGACGTGATTAATCTTCAAAGACCATCAGAAAAGGAGGCAGCCTGAGGAGTCAACAGACACAGACTATGCTTTGGAACATGTTGGACCTGAAGTATCTGCAGGGAGGCTTTGTATTTATAACCCGCAACCCAAGAGGCATGTGTACACAGGAAGAATTAGAGCACTGCAGCGATAGTGGGGAAAATCGGAGTGCATGGAAACAAGAAGGGAAGAAATGAAGCAGGAAAGGTGAGATACTGAAGGAGAGTTAGCCAATGTGCCATCAGGGAGAATCTGCAGAAAATCATTGAATGCAAGGAAGTAAAAGGGGTATGTGAAGAAGGTGCTGATCAACAGAAAGTTCATGCCATGGGAGGAATTAAAGAAGACTTCAAGAGAGATGGGAAGGTGAGCTGGGAGGATTCGCAGCCTTGGAGTGCAGGAAGGAAGCCCCATAGTAGGGGAAGGAGGGAGAGCCCGGAGACAGGAAAGGACACTTAATGGGAAGTCAATTGGGCTGCCAAGCTGCTACCAAAGGAAGGGCTGTTTCCTCTTTTTCATGGGATTCATGTGAGCATATATGTGATGCTTCTGTGGTGGGAAAGGGTTCAGCTGTTCAGTTGGTATGGGTGGTTGATAAGAAGCTGATTATAAAGATGCTTAGTGGATTCTCCAAGGCAGGCTCTGGTGGAAGATGACCCAAAATTCTGTCCAGTGGGGTTCTGGGCATGCATTATTTATTTATTCAGAGAAAGAGGGCATTTTGTGAAGAGCTGATCCATGCATGAGAATCTAGTCATTGCTTTTTCTTTGCTGTGCTAGTAAGATAACCTGTGAATAGGGAAGGGAGTGAATGCGACAGGACATAAGGGAGGAATAATTATTTGGAAGGTGGAGATGGGAAATGCCAACAAAGGGAAGAGTCGAAGGATTTCTAAACAATCCCCTTGGCTACTAAATCAATACATACCCATGCCCTGTGAGCCATACTTTCCCAACTATGTACATGTGTTCGTTAAAATATGTCCATGAATCTTGAACAGAAAGAATCTTCAACATGAATCTTGAACACCTTCTTTGGTTTACGCTGGGCTGTGCAAAGATAATTGAAACTTGAGGATTCCATGTGAAAATTCATGTATATAAGCATGAATGGCTCACATCAAGAATTCTGTATTAGGGCATTTTGTTCTAAGTGAAGTAAAAAAAGAAAAAAGTGCTCAAACAGCAACTCTTATTTCTTTTCATAACTTTCTGTGTAGCACTTCCAGTGTTGTTCTTTCTGGGATGACTGAAGATGGTGGTGATAGCAATGATTTTCTCTGGCACCATCCTGCTCCCACCTGTGAAGAAAGCTTAGATTTTAGTGAGTACAATGGAAACAACCCAGTGGAATGATGGAGTTGTCCTGGAAGCATTAGAGTTTGATTGGAGTCTTTTCAACCTTTCTTAAGAGCCTAAGGATAAAGAGGAATTTCAAAACAATCAATCCCAAGATTTCCATGAAACCACATGTAATGGTCTTCTTACCCAACAACTGCATTTTTTCGCTTTCTTTTTTGGCTATTGGTCTTTGATGCACAGTTTGTGCAACTCGATTTTATATTATTATATAAGGGTGAAATTGCTACAACCACTGAAATTAGAGACACCATGCCTGGCTGCCACCTACTTGGTATGCTGCTGTCACTCAATGTGCTTACACAGAATCAAGATCACTTTATCTATAGAGACCAAAATAGAATGATGTAATATCCTCTGACAGCAAGACCAATTTTGGAAACTTATGCCATAAAAGGAAATAGAAGACTATGCATACCCACATTTTATATTTGTCTAAGTAGATACCGTCTTCTTTGTTTACTTTTAAATAATTTCATTGGCTAGAATTCATGTATCTTACAAGTCAATCATTCAATCATATCAAGAAGGCACTCTTTATGTTGTGATTTAAGGAACTCTGCAGGATACTGCGTGCTCCAAAATGAGAAGATGCTGTCATCAACTCCTTTGACACCGCTAAAACTCTCAGACAGAAAGTCATTATTTTGCATGCATACTGTACCCTTTTAATCTGGTAGAAGAGCTAAAGATGAAAGTGTTCTAGATTTCCCTGGATGGGAGTAAGTTCCATCAAGTCATAGCATCAGATGAACATTTGGAAGCCGACCAAGTATCCTTGAGAAAATCTGTGAGAAACAGCAGAGCAAAAAGCAGGCAAATCAGATAAAACTGACAGGACAAGCCAAAGTCCAAGTCTCCTTTCATTTCCTTTTAATGTTTTGTTATGTTTTTTTTTAAACAAAGACCCTCAAACCTTTGAATTTTAATTTCTTCATTACTATCCCTTCCTTGAAAGTACCACTCCTTGGCTGATGTCATCCATATATACAGACTAAGAAACAAGTACCTGAGTGGAGCTATAGAAAAACTCCAGAATCTGAAGTTTTCTCCTCCCTCAACCAGCGAGCCTTCTCCAGAGCAGTGTTTCATATCTGAGTTTCCCCTCTCCTCAGCCTTCACAGACTACTGGGCATGATTACTCAAACTCCTGCTCATAAACCTTCAAGCCCATCTTCATATCCATACCTTCCTTCCCTCCTTACTCCACTTTTGGAGAAGTGGTACCTTTTCTCCTGGTGAATCTGTCTGAGGATGGCATTTCTCCCTTTGAGAGACTTTCCGATTCCAATGACAACTCAGATTTACCTTCTGCCCCATTTTCTTTCTTGAATTTTTCTATCATCATGTATATTTATCCATTCCTTCAGTCGGCTATTCAATAAAAAATATTAAGGGTCTGATTTACATCAAAACAAAGATGACCCAAAAGAATGCTCAAACAGTAGGACATTATCATTGATATTGCACACAAGCAAACATGTTCTTAAGCTCCTCCAACAAGGGTTGCAACACTACATTGTCAGGGAGCTTCCAGAAGTTCAGGCTAGATTCAGAAGAAGACGTGGAACAAAAGATATCATTTCTGATGTCAGGTAGATCTTGGGTCCAAGCAGAGAATACCAGGAAGATAGTTGTTTCATCAACTATGCAGAGGCATTCAACTGGGTGGACCATAATAAACTTGAGAAGAATGGGAAGTCAAACAAAATTCATCATGCTTATTCAGAAATTGTGTATGGGTCAAGAGACAGTTACGTGAACAGAATAAGAGAACACTTTATGTTTTCAAATTAGGAAAGATATGTGTCTGGGATTTCTCCTGGTACCATATTTGTTCAATCTGCGTGCGGAATAAAATCTTCAAAGAAGCTGCATTATGTGAAGAGTGTGACATCAATATTAGAGGAAGACATTATCAACCTGCAGTTAGCAGATGACACAACCTGCTTGCTGAAAGTGAGGAGTAATTGAAGTACTCCCTGATGAAGATTACAAATTTTAGCATTCAGTATGGATTATAACACATGGTAAGGAAATCCAAATCCTCATGACTGTCCCAATAGGTAACATCATGATAAATGGAGAAAAGGTTGAAATTGTCAAGGGTTTTGTCTTATTTGGATCCACAATCGATGTTCATGAAAGCAGCCATCAAGAGATCAAAAGACGGGTTGCATTAAATAAATCTGCTGCATCAGCCCTCTTAGAGAACTGAAGAATAAGGTTGTTTCTCTGACGACTAACTAGCATGTACTTAACCCAAGCCATGGTACTCTCCCTAGCAGCATGCCCTAGAAAGCTTGATGTTGAAGAAGGAAGGCTGTAGAAGCATCGCTGCATTTGAATTGTACTTCTGGAGAATATGGAAAGTACCAGGGACTACTAAAAGACACACCAATCAGTCTTGGAAGATATCATGCCAGAGTGATCCTTAGAGGCAAAGATGGAAAGACCTTCTCTTCCATAGTTTGGCCGTATTTATTGTCGGGAGAAACGAGACGCTGAAGAAGGACCTGGTGTAAAGTGGAAGAGCAGCAAAAAAGAAGACGGCCCTCAACAAGATGAATTGACACGGGTTGCACCAATGTGCTCAGGCAGAGCAACTATTGTAAGGCTGGTGCGGCGCTTCCTTCAGTGGTGCATGGGGTCCCTGTGAGTTGGAGATGGCGCCGAACAACAACTTTGCATCAAACATGGAGTAGATGTAGAGACGCAGAAATGCAAACACGTAGACATGTAGCACGTACTCGTGATGTTAGCGACCATTGAATCGGCTTCACCCCTTGCTATCCTGGTGTGCAACAAAAGGAAACACTGCCCACTGTAGCATTTTTCTTAAAATTTGTGACATGTCCAAGTACATCTGTGTTAGTCCGGGTAGTCTAGAGCAAGAAATTCATAAGCACACTATATATATATATATATATATATATATATATATATATATATATATATATATATATATATATATGGGAGAGGTTTATATATCAGAGGAATGGAACATTGAGGAAGCATCCTGACCCAATCCAGTCCAAGTCTACAAGTCTGATATCAGCGCACATGTCTGAGACTAGTCTATGAAGCCTTCCTCAGATTCAAGAGGCACATCCAATAACGCCAGAACAATCACTGGCTAGTGGGTGCAAGGTCTTGTGTATCCAGTGGAGGCAGAAGCATCTCAGCGCTGGCAAGGATCTCTGTGGTTTCTCAAGCATCTCAGCACTAGCAGGAGTCTCCACGTGCTTTCTCTAACCCAGAGGTCTGGTTCCATCAGGGCAAGCCCATGTGGCTTCTCCTCCGGCTCGACCAGGTTTCAGGACTCAGGATCTATCAGCATGCTGCCATGTTTGTTGACTTGTCAGTAGTCCATCTCCAACAGACTGAGTCATAATCTCTCAACTCCAACTAAGTAAAACTGTGAGATTTCCCAGAATTCTCAGAGAAAGCCATGTCCACCCAGAGGTCTCATTGGTATCTCCAGATTGACAGACTAGACCTCACCTCTATACTCTGAATCATGAAATTGACACGAGTACACGATTGCCACAACGTCATTTCTGGTTTTGTGCCAATCTCTTTCAGTGAGGGTTCCCCCTTGCATCTACTTCACCAAGTACAGCTTCGGAAGTCATAAATCTTCACTCATGATGTATCCCAACAAGTGAGTCAGATAATGTGCTGCAGTGCTCTTTCAGTTTCTCAATGCTGATATCTCAAAGTCCATCACCGGGTGTGTCATTCTTTTCTGTCTTAATCTGTGAGCTCCACTGAAGCTTATCTACATCAGTGATCCTACTGGTGTTTGAAAGACCAGCAAGCATCAGAACTGCATGCAAGCCCAAACAAGACAAATTAACAAAGGCTGATGGAGATGCGTTAGATAAGATGGTAGAATTCTCTGTGGTTATAGAACCTATATTCTTGGGGATGAAACTGACATTATACACATATGCAAATAGGTACTAGGGTCTGGTGATGACAATAAAGCACAATATCAAGGATCTTTCATATTTTTCATCATGATTTTTTCTTTCTAATTTTTCATAAACTGTCTGAAGTTCCATGGTAAGTAAAATAACATAGATATATGACAAGTGATAGGACCAGGGCCATCTTGGGGCTCTTTGGATGTTTAGGACAGCTCATCCAGGCCAACGCAACAAGATGGCCACTGCCCGTTGTACAGAAAGAGAACAGGGATGAGAGGGAGTGCTGAGGGTACAGGACCATGTGAGCTTGGCACGGTCAGGTCTCTTCATCTTACTCAGTGACGTAAAGAGCATTTCAGAATTCCCAGCCGAGGAGAGACATGGTCTGAAGGGTTATTTTCTGGTGATTTTGTTTTGGTAGGGTGGGGGTGGAGGTGACAGTTATGTTTTGTTTTTAAATTTTTATGTTGTGATTTCAGTGAAAGTTTACAGAGCACATTGGTTTTCCATATAACTGTTCATACACATTTTGCTTAGTGACAATAATTCCAGTTCCTACAATATGTCAGTTGTCTTCCCCCTTCTCCCCTATGTCTATTATTTCCATTTTTCCTTTTTTAAGCCTTCCTGCTTCTTGAGCTTTATCCCTGGACAAATACTGCCCTTTTGACCTCTTCTGGTTGATTATTCTAAGGAGTAAATTTCTCCTGGGTGTTATTCTTCATCTTACAGGCTTCTCTGTTATTTAGCCGAAAGTTGATTTAAGAATGGTTTTTGAATAGACTCGAAAGGCCTAGTTTGGGGTTTAAAGGAAGTCTCACTTTGCTACTGTATGGAGAGGGGTCCAGGGACAGGAGTGGAAGCACCGTGACTACTCAAGGATCTGATGCAATGGCTTGAGTGAGAAATGACTGGCTTCAGCTGAGTGATAATTGATACAATGAGGAAAGCACGATTTACCTGCGAATGGATGTAGGGTTCATGGAAGGCTCAGGTGACTTGGATTGATGGTGCTGAACAACTAGCAAAGGGAATTACAGTTTACTGGAGAAGGTTGTGAGGAGAGGTGCCAAGGGTTTGATTTGAGACACAATGGTATGCCTGTCTGTGGAGTTTTGTGACACTGCCTGAAGCAGTGTTAAACTGTGCATCTGGGAAGCTTCGCACAGGGATAGCGTTGACAACCATGAAGTTTGAATGAATCACCTATAAAATCTCAAAGATGAAGGGACCATGGACCACACCTGGATCAAGGTACAGCACAAAGTGGCCAGAAGAGGAAGGGCCACAAAACAAGACCCATAATAGATCTTTATTTCCATCTCCCCCATAGTTCCATCGATTATTGCCTCTCACAAACCTCAGATTGCTTATCCACCCAAGGCTATCAGCCTCACCCCATCTCTCTCCTGACCCAACCAAACAGTGCAGAACAACTGTGCTTCATGTCCATCTAGTGAACACATCAGTATTCCTGCTTTATCTAAACTATGCAGCTTTTGACCTTACTCCTCTCTTCCTGCTTCTACCATAGGCTCCCAGACTTTGACTTACTGCTCCCTTTCTAGAGGAAAAATACTCATAACCCACCCAGCAATTAAAGATTGTTTTACAATAACACGTAATACAGATGACCGTGTAAATACCTGCCTTGGCCGCCCTGTTGGGTCATTCCAGCATCCCCCAGGAAGGAGGGTTGTTTTTGAGCCAGTAAGGTTCTATGTTATAATAGGCATCTATAGTAAACCATAGATACATGGTTAAGAGTGTTTGTTGCAATGCTAATTTTTAAATAGCAAGATACTTGAAAAACTAAACTGCTGAATAGGAAGGACTGGTTAAATCCCTTTATAAATCAGTGTCATGGCAGATCCCTGCCATTCCCTCAGGACACAGAGTGATCAATGCGTAGGGGTAGTTCTCATCAAAACCCACTGCTGTCAAGTCGCTTAGGACTCAAAGCAGCACTGCAGGTGAGAGTCACCCTGCTCCTCAGGATTGCCGAGGGTGCACCTCTTTACAGGACAGAAAGCCTGATCCTTTTCCCGGGGAGAGTTGGCGGCTTCCAACTGTTGACCTTGAAGTTAGCAGCCCAACTCACAAGCACTTCACCCCCAGGGGAAGTGCCATCAAACTGATTTCGACTCAGCACAGCCCTCTGAGCATCTGAAGAGCACCGGTCTCAGTGGAGGTTCTGTTTTCATTTGCTGTGTGTTTCTTTCTTTTGCCTTCCTGCCATTGTTTTCCACTCTGCAAGCAAAAGATTGGGCTGCTATGCAGCACACAGATGACTACATGAGGGAAACTTCCCTGTAGGATTGCCCCCTTTGATGGTGGCATTCCAGTTATTGCTTCAGTTCAGCCAAGTGTCAGAAACTCAAGTTTGTTCTCAGGCTACTTCCTCACTTCCTCAGCCTTGATTGAGCCAGGCTGACTCTGTTCAAAGCCCTGAAACATGCATCACAAAACATTCCATTTCAACAATCTACAAATACAGGACATCAGTGATGTTCTTCAAATTGTGCCATCCACCTTATTCCCCACCTTTAATATAATAAGCTCAGTGTCACCTAAGCAAATATTCCCCTTCCCTTCAAGCCTTGGAAACTAGTAATAATCTTTGGATTTTATACATTTGCTTATTTCACATAAGTGAGATTATACCATGAAGTGTTCGTCATTTGGTAACTGGTAATTCCATTTAGCTTATGTTCAAGTCTCATCCATATTGTGGTATGAGAATGTCATTTCACTTTAGAGCTGCATAGTATTCTATAGTGTATACATGACTTTTTTAATCCATTTGTTGGTGGGAAAATAGTTTTTACCATTTGCCTATTGTGAAAAATGTTGCAATGAAATTTGGCGGACAGATTTAAATTTGCTTTCTCCTCTTTTGCTTATATACCTAGGCTACGAATTGTTGGATTATATTGCAGTTGTATGTTCAATTTTTTCACGAATCATGAAATTGTTTTCCACAGTGCCTGTACCATTTTATCTTCCCACCAAGAATGGATAAAGTTTCCCGTTTCTCCATAACTTTTAAGTACCTATTGTTTTCCCATTTGCTGCTCTTATTATCTTTGTGTTCTATGGGGTGAGGTGGCTAGCTCTCCATAATTTTTGATTTGTATATCTCCAATAACTGAGGACTTTGAACATCTTTTCAAGTGCTTGTTGGCTAATTGTCAGCCTTCTTTGGAGAACTGCCTATCTGAGTCTTTTGCATATGTTTTTATTAGACTTTTCTTTTGTAGTTAAGTTGCATACATATAGATAGATAGAGAGGGAAAAGCTATCTTTTTCTTGTTCCTGACACCCATAACAAATCTCTCAGTCTTCTTCAGTGATGTAAGCTGTGTGTTTTTCATAGGTCCTCTGTATTATGTTGAGGGATTTTTCTTCTTTTGCAACCATATTATGAAAAAGGATGAGCAACTCAAAACTCTCTGCTATCACTTCGATTTGGACACACGGTGGCCCAAAGTACAAAGTAGCTGTGCTTTATATTTTTACAGGAGCAGAAAGCCTCTTCTTTTGCCTTCAAGTTGGCAGTTCTCTTTGAACAGCTGGCCTTACCACTTAGCAAGCCGTCAAACTCATATCCCCCTACACCACCTGAATTTCTATGAAAGGGTATAGATTTTCTCAAATGCCTTCTTTAATCTACTGAGATGACTATGATTTCCTGTATTTATTTTGTTAATGTGATGTATTTTAATAATTTGGGAATGTTCCTACCTTCTCTTGGGACAATGCCACTTGATCACAGTGCACAATCCTTTTACTATTTTTGGATTTAGCTTGCTAGCAATTTGTGGGATATTTTTGCACCTCTATTCACTGGAGATATTGGACTGTGGTTTTTCTCTTTTTGTCCTCCACAGGATTTTCTCTCCCTGATTTTTCATAAGTAGATCACCAGGGCTTTCTTCTGATATATCTCTGGGTGGCAATTGCATTTCCAGTTCTTTAATTAACATTAAACCATGACAGCCATTTGCATGGCCTAGAGACTTTATGAATTTATATAGATGACACAGTGAAAAGAATGAGGGAAAAGTCCCACTTCGAAATTAGAGAAGTTTTTTTTTTTAGAAGTAGAATTAAAGAGTATATTTGGGATATACTTCATATTAGGATTACTTGACATATACATCTCTTTTTAAAATTTTTTTAAATTAAAAATCATTTTATTAGGGGCTCATACATTGTTTTTCCAATACATAAATTAACATACTGTGCCTAGCACCTTCACACGTCCGCTGCCATCATTATTCTCCAAACATCCACCTTTTCCCTTGAGCCCTTGTTATCAACTTTTCTAACCCCTCTCTCTTCCCTTGCTCTCCCTCCACCATCAACCCTCAATACTTCATAAATTATTATTGTTCTGTCATATCTTACCCTGCCCGACACCTTCTTCAACCCACTCCCCTGATGCCCGTCCTCCAGACCGGAGGTCATTTGTAGATCCTTGCAGTTGGTTCCATCTCTCTACCCCACCTTCACATATACAGCTCTTAATTATTATTTTTTAAATCATTTTATGGGGGACTCATACAACTCTTACCACAATCCATACATCCTTCAATTATGTCAAGCACATTTGTATATTTGTTGCCACCATCATTCTCAAAACATTTGCTTTCTACTTGAGTTCTCAGTATCAGTTCCTCATTTTTCCCTCCCTTCCATTCATCCCTCCCTCAGAAACCCTTATAAATTTATAAATTATTATTACTTTGTCATATCTTACACTGTCCAGCATCTCCCTTTGCCCACTTTTCTATTGTCCATCCTCCAGGGAGGAGGTTATATGTAGATACTTGTACTTGGTTTCCCCTTTCTACCCACTTACCCTCCACCCTCCTAGTATCACCACTCTCACCACTGGTCCTTAAGGAATCATTTGGCCTGAATTCCCTGTGTTTCCAGTTCCTATCTGTACTATAGTACAGATAGTACAGTATAGTACAGATAGTACAGTATAGCCAGATTTGTAAGATAGAATTGGTATCATGAGAGTTGGAAGAAGGAAGCATGTAAGAAGTAGAGGAAAGTTATGTGTTTGATCGTTGCTACACTGCACGCTGTCTGGCTTGTCTCCCCACTGTGACTCTTCTGCAAGAGAATGCCCAGTTGCCAACAAATGGGCTTTGGTTCCTTGATCTACACTCCCCCTCATTCACAATGATATGATTTTTTTGTTCCTTAATGCCTGATAACCTGATCCCTTTGACACCTTGTGACCACAAAGCCTGGTGTGCTTATTCCATGTGGGCTTTGTTTCTTCTGAGAAAGATGACCACTTGTTTAACTTCAAACCTTTAAGACCCCAGAGGCTATATCTTTTGATAGCCAGGCACTATCAGCTTTCTTTACCACATTTGCTTATGCAACCATTTGTCTTCAAGGATCATATCGGGTATGTGAACATGCAGTGATATGATTTGTTTCTTTTTTGATTCCTGATACCTTATCCCTTCAACACAGCCTGGTGTGCTGCTTTCTATGGGTTTTTTTTACTTCTGAGTTAGTTGGCTGCTTGTTTATCTTCAAACCTTTAAGACTCCAGATATTCTATCTTTTGATAGTCTATTAAGGGAGTACTTGAGTGGAGGCTCATTATCCCTCTTCTATCTTAATACTAAACCTACAAATATATGCACATAGATCTATTTTCCTGCTCTCATATATAAACATATCTACATATGTACATGGCAGTACCTAGGCTTCTATAAATGCCCTTTGCTTTCTAGTTCATTCCTCTGTTTACTTTTACTTTTCTCTGGTCCCACTATCATGCTTTGCCTTCATTTGGGTTTCAGTAATTCCTCTCAGTTACTTTATCCTTGGTCAAGCCCTGCCAGACCTCTTGCACCCTTTCCAACACCGATTTTTGATCATTTGTTATTCCTTCATCCTTGGGTTTATTACCACCACTTTCCCCCATTTCCCCCTCTCCCACATCCCGCAGCAACCATTAGTACCATTGTTTTCTCCTCCAGGTTGTTTATCCAGCCTATCTTATCTAGATAGACCTGTGGAAATAATAACACACACAAAAAAAAAGACATTACAACTCATAATTTGTATAACCTTAATAAAATGCTTTCAAGGAGCATGTCTGAGTTTCATTTATCAAAATCAGCATAATGTAGTAGTTTCACTTTGAATCAAAGAGACATTGGAATATGGGAGGAGAGTCCCTGTGTGGTACCGATGGTTCACAATTGACAGGTAACCAAAGCATTGACAATTCAAACTCAACAAATGACACCATAGAAAAAAAAACTTGACTGGCAATTTTCTTCTTCCAGAAACATGACAGAACCCGTAGGAAGGTATTCTATTCTGTAACACATGTCTAAATCAGAAAGGAGTCATAAATCAAAGTAGAATATGGGGACATAACGATTTTAATTTTTGATACTGATTGAAAAGCATGTATAAATATTATTTCCATTAAGTACTACACTTATATAAAATGCCTGCTTCATTCAGCCAAAAAGTGTCATTTCTTAAATAATTAACGAGCATACTAGGACTTGTGAGACTACAGCCATTAATTAAACAGACCCTTTATGCTAGACAACTTTGAGGTCAATTGGGAATATACATAGAGTCAGCCAGATAACATGTATTGGCGAATATAGTAAAGATTGCATTTAGATTATGTTATTCAATAAGATCAAAGTGTTATTGAAATGCAGGAAAAAAGAGATGCTGATTTCCATGGAAGGGATTGAAGAAGGCTATTCTAAGGAGAAATTGACTTGACAGGAAGCAGTTTGATTTTTGTTTTCATCCCCTGAGCATGCCACTTCGATGAGTCAGGAGAAAACTGATAGCTGAATGCACAGTGTTTAAAAAGTCAAGGAAGCATGACCCAGCCCAAGTGACATCAACCATAGGTCAGAGTGGCTGGAAACAAATCCTCCATGTTCTCTCCAGTTATTCTGTGATTCCTAAACCCAGCAACCATTTGGGATGGATGGATGGATAGCGGAACAAGAAATGCATAGGGAGTTTACAAATTCTATAGCTTTATTTCACAGATGCATCAGGTTTCTAATGTCCCTGTTCTTTAGATGTGCATTTGAAACCTAGAGCAATATATATTTGCAATAATATTTATCTAAACATAGGGTTAGGGTTTGGGGGAAAAATATTTATCTAAGCAGAATTTATATGTACAGATAAAAGCTGTAAACAAGCTCGGAAAATACATGCCCTACTTAAGCAGGTCACATCAGAGAGGAGCAAAGTGTGAGGCTCACTGGGAAGCGTACCTATGTGTTCTTTTTATATTATACCCTCCCTTCCCTTACACACTTTCTGACCTCTCATGTGGCATTGCACATAACTAGCACAATGAGATTAAGAAAATAAAGAGGACCCACTGGAACGAATACTTTCAGGAGCCTAGGTGTCAAATTCTCTGCTTCAGCTGTTGGAGAAAGCTTCTTGTCAAAATGGGAGGCATTTTAAAATCACCCCTAACTAACCAAAAAGACAGCTACCTTTCTTATCAAAAGAAAGCAAGTGTATGTCAAAGAATATGCTAAAGATATGCATCATGTTTGAAGAATAGTTTCAAAGCAATCATTTCAAGAATAAATCAGAGTCAAATATATTCACCAGGTGAATGTTTTACCATATCGGACAATATAAAAGCATGATATTTAGTCAATGAATTTATGACATAATTATAGGAATTGACATTTTCATTCAAAACTGCAAGAGTTAACTTTTTCAGATCTATTGGATAGGTGATATAAGATCATAGATTTAGTCAGACCTGGTTCTGCCACTTAATTAGTTCTATGACTTCAGGCATTTTACCTTCTCTAAACCTCAATTTCATCATTTACAAAGCAAATGAGTAAAATTATCTTCTTGATGGGAATTTTGAGATTATAATCTGAAATGCAATATATGATGCTAGTGTTTAGAACCCTTTGTGGGATAATCACTAAATATTCAGTAAAGTTTTGATGCTGCCAATGTCAATAGTGTTTTCTTGAAGTTCATAAAGACACCCACTAGAACACATTTGTTTAAGCAACTTAAACTAACAAAAGCTCCAAAGGGGAATAAAAGTTAGTCTATTAGATCTTGTCTTGATTGCATAGTCTAAAACCATGCCAAACATTTCTCAGATACCTTAATTAATTTATTATGCCAGGAACATAGGTGGTGTTCAACAAATGTCTATTGAATTAATGCTATTAACTCTGGTAGAAGAGCTACCAGTGGGTGATCTTGGCAGAGGCTCCAGGGTGTTAATACTTCTCCTAATCTTGTAACACAGGAGCATGCCAGAACTATCTTTCAACAGGTGAAATTGCTTTTCCACATTGAGTAAACCAAACTTGAATCTCTGCTTCCCGCTCCTAATTACCTCCAACTCAATGCTAACTTTCAATAGAGTTCTACACTATTTCATTATTATACTGCCAGTGGAGACTTACCGGCTTTCATTTTCCAGGTTGGATTCACAAAAGAAGCCACGCTCCTTAATAAATGCCAAATTACTGCTTTGGGTAGCATTATCAATCCAAAACACTATGTCCATTTTCTAGACTTGCCTTTCCTTCATTAGACTGAGAGCACTTTGAGGTCAGTAACTTTATACATATCTGAATTCACTGCAATGCTTATCATAGAAAAAGGATTCGATAACTGCTGAACTGTGGAAGGGGTAAACAAAACAATAGCCTCTTTTATCACTCAATTTTACTACATTTTAGGAGGCTCCTGAAAAATATGAACTGGAAGAGAATACAAGTCTGTAACTTTGAATTGCTGGCCTATTAGGGGCTGTTGAGTCCATTCCAACCCATAGCGACCCTGTGTCCCAGAGAAGGAAACACCCCCGCGCCATCCTCTGTCCTCACAATTGCTCTTATGCCTGAGCTAACTGTTGCAGTCACTGTGCCCATTCATCCGACTGAAGCCCTCCTGTTTGGCCGCCCCTCTCCCGTACCAGGGTCTGGTCTCTCCTGACAACATGTCCAAATCATATCACACCAAGTTTCTTCATCCTTCCCCTAAGGAGCACGATGCCCAGATTTCTTCCTAGACAGTTTTGTTTGTCCTCTGGCAATCCGGGAACTTTCAATAGCACCACAATGCAAATGTATCAGTTTTTCATTGGTTTTCCTTATTCGTCATCGTCCAACTTCGGTATGCTTCTGAGGCAATTGCAGAGACATGGGTGGGGTCAGGCACCTCTTAGTTCCCAAAGGAGCCTCACTGTTTTCTCACATAATGTACATTAGGTGATCCGTCCCTTGAGCTCTTCACTGCTGCTTCTATGATAATGTCTCCCTTTCTCAAGGCGTTACCTATTGGTTCATTTTTGAGGATTTTGGTCTGCTTTACATGGTAACCCATACTAAAGATTGTAATTGTTAAACTTCATCAGCAAGTGCTTCAAGTACTTCTTGCTTTCAGCAAGCAAGTTTGTGTCGTCTGCATATCGCAATTGGTTTATAAGCCCTCCTCCCATCTGGATGCTGTATTTTTCTGTGTATAATCCAATTTCTCTGATTACTCGCTCAGTGTGAAGATTAAGTGTGATGAGAGGATACGACCCTGGTACACCTTTCCTGATTTTAAACCATGCAGTGTCATTCTCTTATTCCGTTTGCACATCTGCTTCTTGATCTATGTGCAAGTTCTGCATGAACACAATAAATTGTTCTGCAATTCCCATTCTTCTCAGGGTTCCTCATAGTTTGTTATGGAGGTATGGAAACAGGGATGTCATTTGGCTAAAAGTAGAGAATAAAAGATGCTGTTTTATTTACTAGACCAAGGACCTGTGAAAAAGTGAGGGCAGAAAGTGCACAGATGGAGGAATCAGACTTAAAGATCCACTTTCTATTTGACACAACTAAATGTTTGTCCCAACCAATTCTTGGTTGGAAGACTCTTAACTTATGATATCACACACACACACACACACACACACACACACACACTGAAAAACCACAATTAAGTTCAAATGATATGTTGAGTGGGAGCACCCCTGCCCTTCCTGCTAGGTTCCCACTCTAGAAGTTTGGCTTCCACCTTCAGTAATGACTTAGGTGGACTCCACTGTATGGACTTCTGGTTTCTTGAAAGACTGGGTATTTTTTGTGTTGGCTCCTGAGCAAGAAGAGTTTTGCCTGGATGATGACAAGAATTCCAATGAGTGTGTCCATGTGCCCAACCATTGAAACATTACTCATCATAGACAATTGGCTAAAATAAAAGGGTTTATTAATCAAGGAGTTTAGCAATCATAAATATGAGGAGACTTGAAAAAGTTATGAAAATAGAATGAAAAGATAATGGCTCTTTCCATGAACCTTTAAAGTTTTTTTGTAAAAGTATGTCCTCAACACCAGATCACCTACATATATAAACTCTGATAGAATTGAAGGGAGGAAGTGACTGCACTGCAATAATAATGAAGTATCTCATTACACTGCTTTTACTATTGGGCCGGATGTCTATAAAAAGGATCGAGAAAGAAACAGAGGACCCGATTCTATGCATTCGCAAGACTTAACAGAAAAGTTTGCGGGGGAAATATAATTAAAGATGATAGAATTTGTCCATGAGTTCTTTAAAGCCCCTCTTCTTGAGCAAGGAGCCTGGGTGGTATAGTGAGTTGCACACTGGACCGTTCACTGCCAGGTCAGTGGTTTGACCCCTCCAGTCATCTAGAGGGAGAAAAATTAGGTTCACTTATCTTATAAAGATTTCCAGCCACAAAAAAACCCGAAGGAAAAACACTACTCTGACCTGTAAGCTTACGGTGAATTAGAACCAAGTGGAGGGTGGTTGGTTTGGTTTGGATTTTGTCTTATAAACATTCCACCAACAATGATCTATTCGACGCCAGTGGACCTTCTCCAGGATATTTGCTAGGTCATAGTGCAAGCCATTATGAATTTAAGTAGATCTAAATAATAATGTGTTTTTTCATACCTCAGAAATGAAACTGGAAAGCAGTAAGTTTAAAAATCTATCAAAAAGGGAAAATTACACATGCATATGGAAGTTAAATGGAGCACTGGTAAGCAGCAAGCAGATTGAGAAACAAATTTTAAAAACCACAAGTTTCTTAGCGTCAAGTGAAAGTGAAAACACAATATTCCAAAATTTAAGGGATGCAATGAAAGAATTATTAAGAGGCCAACGAATAGTATTAAAGGTGTGTGTAACAAAAATAATACCCCCCAGTCAACAGCCTAACACAACAGGGTCAAGAACTAGGAAAAGAATTGAATACTAACCCAGAATCAGGAGAAAAAGAAGAAACAAAGATCAAAGCAGAAATAGCTTGAAATTGAAAACGAGAAAAGCAGTAGAACCAATAAAACCAGCCATTGTTTCTTGGAAAATATTATTAAAGTTGACAAAACTTTAACTAGACTGACAAAAGGAATGTGTGGAGGATGGGGCAGATTGGAGAGTGAAGATGCAGATAACATAAGTAAGAAATGCCTAAGGCTGAGCCCTGGTGGCGTAGTGGTTGTGCGCGGGACTGTGGCCCACTGGGATGGAGGTTCCATTCCAGCTCCACGGAGCAAAGCCTGGGCCTCCTACTCCCACCACCTGAGGGCAGTGATGCCCACCCCAAAAAAATAAGTAAGAAATGAAAGAGGAGACATTATAGTTACTCAATGGAAATTAAAAGAATTATGACAAAATATTATGAACAGCTACAGCACATAACCTATCCAAACAAACTCAAGAAAAAAGAGGAGCTCTCACAGATTCATAACAAGTGAAGAAGTAAAATCAGTAAACAGATGTATCCAGATATATTTGGGGTATCTCATCAGTGCAGATGTCTGATGAATCTATGCTGAAAACAGAGAATACCCAAATGAGAATTACTAGTGTTCTATTGATTATGCAAAGGTATTAGATAATAGATAATAACAAATTATGGGTAACATTTTTAAAAAAGGAATTCCAGAATATTTCTTTTTTTTTAATAATTTTATTGGGGGCTCTTACAGCTACTACAACATTCAGTACATCATTTGTATCAAGCACATTTGCACACATGTTGCCACATACATTTCCAAACATTTTCCACTTGAGCCCTTGGTACAAGCTCCTTTTTTAAAAAAAAAACAAACTCCCTTTTCCCCTCTCCCCCCTTTTTTAATGAATCATTTTATTGGGGGCCCATACAACTCCCATCACAATCCCTAATAACATCAGTTGTATGCAGGCCACTTTTACACACCCATTGCCATCATCACTCTCAAAACATTCTCCCTCCCTCCAGGCCCCCATTATCAGCTCCCTATATTACCCTTCCACCCCACCTTCCCCCCATAGTAATTTACAAATTATTTTTTCATCCTGTATACAGTACAATGTGTCCCAAGACTCACTTCCCTGTTGTTTGTGTCCCAGAGAGGAGGCTACGTGTAGATCCCTGTAGTTGGTTCTCACTTTCTATTCCTCCATCCCTCCACCCTCCTGGTATTACCACTCCTATGACTAGTCTTGATGGATCATCTATCCTAAGTTTCCCATGTTTCCAACTTCACTGTACATCTCCTGGTCTAGCTGGATTTATGTGGTAGAATTGGGGTCATGATAGTGGGTGGGAGGCAGCATGGGAACTAAAGGAAGGTTGCATATTTCATAGCTCCTACCCTTTATCTTAACTGTCTCATCTCCGTATGACTTAAGGAAATAGATGCAGATATTCTCAACAAAAAGTTAGTGAATTGAATCCAAAAGCATAATAAAAGTTATATAACATAAACCATAGATATCTCCCCCCAATGCAAAAATGATCATGAGAAAACAAATCAACATAATATACCACATCTACTGAGCAAATAAAAGAACCACGTAATCATGTCTATGGATTTAGAAAGTATTTAGAGAGGATAAAATTCAATATCCTTTCTTGATGAAAAGATTGCACTGTAAGAGAAATCCCTCAATATGATAATGGTCATATGTGAAAAACCAACAGTCATAATATATTTAATGAAAGAAGTTTGAGAGAGTTCTGCTTAAAATTGGAAACGATGTCAGCGTGCCCACTGTGACCATTTTGTAAAACACTGTATTGGGGGTGCGAGGCAGAACAATAAGACCAAAAAAGAAAGAGAGAACAACTACAACAAAGAAAGAGAAGTTATCCCCATGAGAAGAATAAGTAACCTGATCTATATTTGTGGGAAATGAATCTACACCAATAAAACCCCAGACTATAAAACAAAGTTCTTAGAGCAAATAGAAAAATTTAGCAGAGTTTTAAGGTATAAGGTCAACAAAGAAAAGTCAGTTGAGTTTTTATGCTTTTACCTTTCTCTCAGTCATCATATACTTGAATCTGTCTTTGCAGACTGTGTCAGTCCATCCCAGTAAAGGCCTTCCTCTTTTTCACTGGCCCACTAGTTTACTAATGATGGGTGTCTTTCTCCGGGGAATGGTCCCTCCTGATAATATATATCCACAGTACATGAGGGTGAATTCTCACTGTGTTTGTTCTTCTGGCAGACCATGGTATATGGAAAATTCTTTGCCAGCACCATCATTCAGGTCCTTCAATTCTTGTTTACTCTTTATTATGCATGGCCCGCTTTTTTTTGTGCATTTGAGATGATTAAAAATGCCACGGTTTGGTTCAGGCTCAATTTAGTCCTGAAAGCAAAATCTGGCTATTTATCACATTAACAAATTATTTTGCAACAGATTTGTCCAAAGAACTACATACCTCGATTTATCAATTGTTGCTTCTGTGAATATTGATTGTGAGTTCAAGTTAAATGAAGTCCTTGAAAGCATCAAGATTGTTTCCATTTATGATGCTGTTCATTGGTCCATTTATGCTGATTTTTGTTTCCCTGATGCGGAAGTGTAATCGTATGTTGTTACTGAGCCTTCCTCTAATCAGAGTAATTGCGCAGCATAAAGATTAAACCAGTATGATGAAAGGATGCAACTTTGATCCACATCTTTTCTTACTCTATTTATATTTATTTATTTATTTTTGCTCCCAGGCTTCCCAATGCACACCCTTTTCTTACTTTAAATCACAATAGCATCCCTTCATCCTTAAAAAAAACCCCTGCCTATTGCTCTATCTACAGATTCCACAAGAAGATAGTGAAATGATCTGGAATTCCGTTTTTTTTTTTAATGTTACCCATAATTTGTTATTATTTACGAATACCTTTGCATAATCAATAGAATACTAGTAATCCTTGTTCTGGTATTCTCTGCTTTTAGCATAGATTCATCAGACATCAGCACTGATGAGATTCCCCCATCCTAAATCCTCTTTGGAATCTGACTTCAGTTTCTGGTGGTTTTCTGTCAGGGTACTGCTGAATAACTAAGTTTTACTTGGCATATCATATTAGTGATATTGTTAGATAATTTCTGCCATCTGTCGGATCACCTTTCTTTGGAATGGGTGCAAATGAGATTTCTTCTATTTGGTCGACTAGGTAGCTATCTTCAAATAAGATACAAGCAAATGGACATGGCAAGCTAATAAAGTTAATAAAATTAAAACTTAAAAAAATGGAAATATATTCTAAGCCCAAGATTAGAACGACTCGATGTTGTGATAATATAAGATGTAGCTACACAAAGTGATCTATAAACTCAGTGAAATCCCAATCAAAATTCCAACAATCTTCTATACATAAATAGAAAAATCATACTCAACTTGATATGGAATGGCAACAGACCCTACATATCTCGTGCATGTTGAAAGGGAAGAAAAAGTTGTAAGACTTTTATTTTTTGATATAAAATATACTATCCAACTGCCATAGTCAAAACATCACAATACTGGTATTAATATTAATGTTGCTATGCAAGCACTAGTATTACTACTAATCTAGTAAGAAACATACAGGAAAACAAATTAGAACTCTAGAAATTAAACTTATCTATAAATTACACATCTGGGGCTAACTGATTTTCGACAAGAGTACAAAGTTCAAGCACAGGGAAGAGAAAGGTCTCTTCAAATAATGATAGTAGCATTCCATCTCCATTTGTCGAACGGTAACAGGATCGATGCCACACATTGTAAACAAAAACAGATCCCAAAAGAATTAATAACCTAACTGGGCAAACTAATTTTATTGGGAATCCTTCCCTCATTCCTCCCCCGCCAGCCCCTATCTTACTACTTCAGACTTATTTTTGTTCCCTAAACTCAAAAGAACATTTGAAATGAATATGATTTTTGATATAATATAAATTTAGGAAAACAGAATCAATCACAGGATGGTTAGAGAGATGGAAACATGCCTTCAGAAGTCTATGGACCTACAAAGAAAATGTGTTGGAGTGTGCTTTCCATTTAGATGTTGTTTTTTTTTTTTACGTATCTTTATGCTGTGCATATGAGATATCATTTCCACCCTGGAAGATCAATCATCCTACTTGTTAAGTGGCACTCTGTCCGACAGTACATATTGTAAGCTTTGGTCACTAACAGGAGGGCAGAAACTTTATAATATGGTGCTATTTGTAATCGCCATGTTGAGGTGAACACCTGTGAGACCAGGAAATACTTGGACTAGAGAGTCACAATTAGGCTAGATCACTCCTGAGGGCGGTAGCTAACTGAAGTTGTAATTTTGCTTCTTTCACAGACACTGATCTGGATATAATGCAATTATTTTAAAATAAAATTTTTAAAAATAAGAGAGTAATTGGATGGCAAGTTTGGTTTTATAATGAGAGGGAAAATAATTGGGCAAAGTTTCAGAAACAAAGAACAAGAATCAATTGATTTAATTTACAGGCAATGCCAATTTTGCCTTCAAGAGTGAAACTTTTCCAATGCTGACAAGCTGACTTTAGAAGTTAGGAATTTTTCATTGTTAAAGCCCTTTATGCAGAAGCTGGATCTCTGTACTGGATGAACAGTTGATGTTTTATGTGTTGATCTAATGTGCCATACACTGATAAACTGCCTTATCCTACTAGATCCAGAGGGATCAGCTGTTCAGGGTCACTTTGGCCCTTGATGAAGCAGTAAGCAGCCTGAGTTAAAGCACAAGAGAGGGCTGAGGATACTCTTCATCCGCCACCACCATTGTCTCATTGGGCCACAGCATAGACACAAATTGTGGTGGTCTTTGACAAAGCTCTGAGGAGAAGTAGTTCACATTTGCATAAAACTAAAGGCTAAGGATTCCCTTTTTTCATATTCATTTTGAAATAAACCTTTCTAAGTCTTTAAATTGTCTGGAAGTCCCTAGGCAGTTTGAAACTGACCCCATCTCTTAATCTCCTGGTTATCTTAGAAACGCCTATAAACCTTTATTGTGCTACCTCATGGATGTCTCTTTGGAAATCCACACTGGACCCTCCATCACTTCCTGTTTCCAAATGCTCCAGAGAGGGGACCACAAGTCCACAGCCCTTGTCATAGCCCTGACAGGAAGCTCAATTCTCTCATGTTTACGTTTCACAGGCACACTCTCTTCAATCAGAATTACGCTAACACCGATTTTCTATTCTTATGCTCTATAGGTTTCTCTTGGGTCCCAGATTGATTTGCAGAAAAAGAAGAGGCGGGCACCAGCTCCCCCTCCTGCACAGCCCCCACTGCCAACCCCCCAGGTTCCTAATCGCATGGCGGACCAGGAGGAGAACAGGAAGAGCATGATGGGTGAGTGAGCGCTCTGAGAACCGTCTGCATGGGCCTGAGCACGTGCTGTACAGTGTGGTATTGACCTTCACATTACCTTTCACAGTGACTTCACTCCATAATAACATTAACCAAAAATGTATGCTGAAGAAAGAACGTCTGGAAATAAACAGTTGAGAGTTTACTTAATGTATGACAGTAATATTTTGTGACCATTGTGTGTTCCTTAAAGAGGTAGGGGTGGAGGGGAGGAGGGTACAGAATGGTGGAAGAAACAGGGAGAGGGGTGAAAATGGAGAGAGTGTGTGAGTGTGTAATTTGTGTGTCTCCAAAAGAAAAAGGCATGTCAAGATGACATCTGAAGAAGTTATTTGAATGTCATCTGAAAGAAAATTTCGTTTGAGTCCCCTCGAGATTTATAGATTATCTAACAACAATTTGGAAAATCTTAGCCTACAGTGTCTGAAATTGGTCTCCATTTATATAACTTTTATTTATTTAACAAAAACTCACATAGCTTGTGAGAAAAATAATGCTCAAGGAACTAAGATGGGATCCGGGCTTCTTTGAGCAGAAAGAGACCTGATAGTTATTGTTTCCTTACCCACCCACCCCACCCCCACCGCCTAGGCAAGGTAGAGAGAGTTTAATGGGGGAAATAAAGCAAAGTGCCATCGAGTCAATGCCAATGCACGGGAACCCTGCAGGACAGGGCAGACCTGCTCCTGTGAGTTTCTGAGCCTGTCACTCCAAAGCTCTGTCTTTCTCTCACGGAGCACCATGCAGATTGCTGCCCAGCTCCGAACCATGACACCACCAGCATTCTTCTACTTTCAAGAAAGTCAGTGTTCACTGCGTCTTGATGTAGCGATAGAAAGGGGTCTCGAAGAGACTTTGCATACCTGAGACTTTACCCCTGGCCATCCAACGTGCATCAGAACTCATTAGTGAAGCCATTAAGATGGTCTCCCATGATGTAATCTATGATTGGATTAACACCCGAGGGCACTGGGTTTCCTGCCTTCAACTTTATATCTATAACCCCAGTAGACACTCTACTCTCCAGCGTAAGTGGTTTCTTTCAGAATTTGCAATGGAATTGTATTAGAGCTAGCTCAATTTAGTATTGGCTTAAAACTTGGTCAACAACATAGACTTCAAGTCGGAAAACTGTTATTCAGATGACCGTGTGAAATCCCTCGTACTCTTCATTTATAGCTCTTTAGAATCTAATTACTACTAGAACACAAGAAACATCATCCATCTAGGCTCAATCTCACTTTTGTGCACTTGGGAGATACAGTTTTGAAGGAGAAACTGAAATGTAGATTTGGAGACATGACTCTTTTCTGTCCAGAGAGTTGTCACAAAGTAAAGGCATAGAGTGATAATATGCCGCTTCATGATGAAATCATTTTTCTTAATATGTTGTTCATTTCTTTATTAAGGGCTTGAAGCACAGACTTTGTAACTTATTAGAGCATACTAAGCTTTAAAGCATGAAGTTGGTCATATAGTTTATGATTTCATAGTATTATTAACTTCATATCATTTATTACCTTCAGTCATTGATTTTAAAATATTACTAGCCAAAGAAAAGTATTTTACATCAAAGAATAAAGGAATTCCCAACATATGAGCAAATGAAAGACAAGCACCTCAGACTGCCACACTAGTAGACCAGGGTAGGGGGCACTTTCCCCCAACTTTCCCTCTCACCTGAAGAACTTCTTCAATACAGTTTGAAAGCTCTTCCCTAAACAACGAAAGGAATGAAGGTATACTTGTGTCTAAAAGAGGTTAGCAACATTAATGGTGATGCAATTGCATGAAAAAGCACTAGGAATAAGGTCTCAAGACTGAAGTGAATGAATGAAAAGAGTCATTCAGGGACTTGTACAATTAAGTTTAAATCCCAGCATAGAAGTAATTGTGCTTGCCAAAAGCAACCTGCCATGGAGCAGATGCCACCCCATGGGCCCCACAGAGTGGCGTCGGTGCATGAGTGTGCTTGTTTCTGGTGTCTGTGAGTGAGCCAGGCGTTCTATTGAGAATCAGCTGTATTTCAGCCTAACCCACTGAAGTAACCACCATTGATTCCACATAGGTGTTGGACGGCAGGTACCACAAAAACCTCCCCGTGGCACTATGCGGGGCCCACCCCAGTTAGTGCTCCCCCCACCCCCGCCCTACCCTCCTCCTGACACTGATGTGGCGGAGCCTCTTGGCTTACCAGAGGACAGTGCTGCTCCTGAGGCCTCAGACCTGAGACCCAAAAGTACGTGCCTCTCTTTTGTCTCCCAACTGTGTTGTAGATCAGTCGCCTATGTGAACATGTGAACACTGTCGCCAGGGGTTTCCAGACTTTCCATTCTTACCTTTGGATGTGTGTCCCTTCCCTTTCCAGCTTTTCTCTCTGAATGCTCAATGCAGTGTATGCGATTTAACAGGGAATGCACTTTAGATGCCATGCATGATTGAACCAATTAATCCACCATACCTCGGCTCGAGGGCCTGCTCGTGTTCTTTCTGTGAGTACAGACAGTCAAGGGTTTAGTCAGTGGGAGGGGTTATGAATTTAAATCTTCAATGCATGTGACTATTGGGCAGGCATTAGTACTTCTACTCAGGAGAAAAGGAAACTGAGATACAAAAGAGAGATCATCTTTTTTGTTCACGCTGCCTGGTCTGAGATCAGGTATTTCTTCTGGAATTTAATAAGCACTGTTCACAGCATCCTCATCTCTAGAGGGACATTTGTGTTAAAGACTAGATGTGTGTGTGTATTCAGATGGCCTCATTCCTGAACATCAAGTCTTAGTCTACTCCTCCTTCGGCACGTCACAAGTTTGTATAGACTCATTGTTTTAAAAGCGGCATATCCTGAACAGTGCAGAAGACAATTTAATTTCTCTTCTGAATTCAGCTCAGCACTCGTGTTGATATGAGTGTTTTGCAACCTCTTGCAGTCCCTGGGAGGTATAAAAAGTTAACATGCTTGGCTCTTAACCAAAATGTTGGCAGTTCAACTGCACTCAGAGCAATGGTCTGATGGCCTAATTTGGTGGGCGGGAGGAAGCAGCCATTTAAGACCCTATGGAACCCAGTTCTATTCTATTCTGAGGTACATGGGTTTACCATGTGTTGGAATCACTCAAAACAGCTATTATCATAAGAGAAAAACAGACATCAGTTCTCTTCAAAGTATTCCAGAGAAAAGAATTAAATAATACTGAACTTATTCTTTAAAGCAAGCTTAGCCCTGATACCAAAATTAAGTGAAAGTATAACTAAAAATTATTGACCAATGTCCCTCATAATGCAAAAGTTCACAATATTCCAGCTTAAAATATCCAGCAACAGATTACAAATCTGCATCGTGACCAAGTAGGATTTTTACCAGCTATGCATGTTACTGAAGCATTCAATGTCACTCACCATATAACATAAAAGATAAAGAACCATGTTGTTATGTGAGTTGGTACATAAAAGGCTTTTGACAAGATCTAACACCCATTATTGATAAACACAATCATCAAATTATAATATAAATTAAATCCCTCATCACAATTAAGGTCACATACACAAAATCAATAGCCATCATTGTTCTTAATGGGGAAAGATAGAAAGCATTTCTTTCTTAAATAGATGCCAGACAATGCCCTTTAATAGAAATCCTACGCGGTATTCTATTAGAATTTATAGCCATAGACATTGCGAAATAAAAGGTATCTGTATTGATATAGAAGGAAAATTATCTCTATATACAGATAATGATATTATCTACACATAGAAAATCCTAGAAATTCAACAGTAAAACTCCTGAAACTACTGAACAAAGGGTCAGGCTAAAAGATAAACATGCAAAAATAGATTCTTACACTAACAAAGAAAACTGTGAAAAGGAAATGAGGAAAACAATACCAGAAAATGAAATACCTAAAACTAAATCTAGCAAGAGACACAAAGAACTTGAACAACAACAACAAACCCAACAAAACACTCTACAAGAAGCTAAAGGCGACATGAGTAAATGGAAGAATGTGCCATACTTATGGATGGGAAGACTTAACACTGTCAAAATGTTAGTATTAACCAAAGTGATCTAAAGATATAATACAATTCTAATACTGATCCCATGGTCATTCTTTAAAGAGAAAGAAAAATTAATCACCAGCTTAATATGAAAAGGAAAGAGATCCCAGAGAAGTAAAGCACTACTAAAGAAAATGAACTAATTGGGACATCTCATACTTCCCAATCTGGAAACCCATCTGTACAGCCATTGTAGTTAAAACATCCTGGTTCAAGTACAATGACAGGCACATAGACCAGTAGAACAGAATGAGCTCAAACAGGAATCCATGCACTTAGGAACAGATTATCTCTGACAAAGGGCTAAACCCCACTGAATGAGGAAGAAATGGCCTCCATAGCCAAAGGTGCTGACAGACTAGATAGCCAATCTACAGAAAATTAAACAAGATCTCCATACACAAAAACTAACTCAAGAAGTATGAATACTGACGTAAAAACCTAGCATTCGGGCTGAGTCCCGGTGGCAAAGTGGTTGAGTGGGCCGGGTAGCTCCCACGACCACCAGAGGGCAGTGATGCATACACACACACATACACACACACACACACACACACACACACACACACACAAAACACCTAGCAATCCATTTTAGAAATAGGTAGAGCACATAACATTTAACTTAAGAAGACTTGCAGACAGCCACCAAACACATGAAGAAACTCACAGTCCTTATCCGTTCAAGGTGATTCAGACTCATAATGACTCAGTAAGACAGAGCAGATCTTCCCTTTGGTTTCCTGAAGCTGTAAAGCATTTTATTTTATTTTAGGCTTTATTGACATATAATTCCTATACATATAATTCCATGGTTTAAATGTATTAAAAATGAGCTATAAAATCATAACTGCAAATTATTTTAGACCATTTTTGTTCTTGTCTTCATTATTATTAGGTACTCATTTTTATTAGCTCCCCACTTCCTCCCTAACCTTCCTGGCCATAACCATAAGAAACTATTAATCTAATTACTTTTTCTATAAATTTACCTATCCTGGGTTATATAGGATGAACATCATAGCTCACCCCCCCCAAAAAAAAAGCAGAAATCACCCCCCCCCCAAAAAAAGCAGAAAGCAATAAACCTAGAACAATTTAAAAATAATAAGCACTAGACAAATATAAATGGGTCAAATGGAAAAACAAATGATAAAGTGTTCAATGGTACTCTGATTCTTGCATTAATTTACTTTCAAATATACTCCTTCTGATGCCAAACCAGTCATTGGTTTGAGTGAATTCACCGGAGACTTAGTCCATGTGAGGACTTGGAAAATGGATTTTAGATTTCCACTGTCATGTATACCCTGTAAACTAGATGCTTGGAATTTAAGTTCTAAAACCAACCTTAACTCCTGTCTTGGATTTTATTATGTACTATCTTTGGATCATGCAAGATGGTGTGCATCTACCATGTGGATTTAGCTGACACCTTAGTTAGTTGCTTGTTTTAAGAAAAGTTTTTAAGACCCCAGAAGCTATCCTTTCTCCTTTGGAACTATGAGTGAAGTCAAAGTGTTGATTTTGTGGTTAGCAGCCCAATGCATAACCCACTATGTTACCAGGACTCCAGTTCTCCTTAACCATCAGAGAGATGAAGGTAGATAATGATAAACAGCTATGATAGATAGATAGATAGCTGATTGATAGAGAAATAGATGACAGATAGATAGATCGTCTCAGCTCCTCAGCATTAGTAGCAAAGTTCAAAGAAAAAGAAAGTTCAAAGAGAGTGCTATCAAGGGTGTGGAGCGATTAGAACTCTAACCTACTGTTGGTATGACTGTAAAATGATACAGCCACAGTAAAAACAGGATGGCATTTCTTTTTAAAATTGGTTATAAAAGGACCTATGTTCCAGCAATTCTACGACTAAATACATGCATATCTTACAAAAGTAACAGCCACTTCACAAGCAGATATGCACAGACCCATGTTCACAATGCAATGAATGGAGAGCTGGAAGCCACCGAAGAGACTCCGACCCATTAAATGGATCAATAAACTACATGCCCAGTGGAAATAATGTACAATACAAATGGATCCGTGAAGCACCTCATAACATAGATAAACATGGAAGCCTTTATGCTGAGGGAAATTAGTCAACAGCAAAAGAACAAGTATTTTACAAGACCATTACTACACAGTCAGTCGAAAGCTGGCACCCCAAAAAAAAACATACTTTGAAGGGAGATAGACAAAGGAAAAGTAAGTGACAAACCAGAGAGTAACAAGTACTAACTTGGATGAAGGGCAAGGCACAACATGAGAGAGGTCAAAACAGAATAATTTCAGCAAAAAATGAAATAAAGTACTCAGAGTAGCACAAGAGTGAAGTATATATACTTCCGGAAACAGATGGGTTGCTGTGAATAGTAATGTCTCCTTGGCGGGTTACATTCACCTTGAACAGCTAACCACAAGGTCATCAGCCATCACAGGGCGGCATAGGAGGTTTTCTCATATGCTCTTGCGAGGAGGTACCAACTCAGAACCTCAAAAGTCAGTTTTGTCCTGCTGTGTAAGGTCATCACAAGTGAATCAGCTTGATATGGTAGCGAGTTTTTTTTTTTTTTGTCTTTGGAATGAAGAAGACAACCTGTTATATCGCTTATCAGCTTCTCTAGACAAAATAATCCCAATAATTTTTATTCTCATTTACAAATACGTCTTTTGCAGCTATTAAAATGTGTGATTTTCTTGTAGTTGCACTTCTTTCCATATGTAAACAAATATTTTTTTATTGATCACTTTATTGGGGGCACTTACAGAGATTATAACAAGCCATAAATCAGTTGCATCTGAGGAACTTGTACAAATGCTGCCGCCATCATTTTCAAAATATTTTCTGTCTACTTGAGCCCCTTGATATCAACTGCTCATTTGCTCCCCTCCCCCCACCCTGCCACTTTTCTGAATCCTTAATAATTTTTTTCCACATCTTACACCGCCCAATGTATCCCTCACCCCCTCAGGGGGATGGGTGGTGGTGGTTAATACATCCATCATTGCTGTCAAACACTCATAGAATCATTACTCCCATCTATGTTTCTGAAGGGTTTAATCTATCCTGAAGTCTGTATCTTTAAATATAAGGAATGGCTATATCAGAGAGATAGATTGCAAAAACACTGAAATTGACTCCAGAACCATTTGATCTGCAGAGAGTCCATTGGAAAGCCCCCTATACTGAGGCTTGTTTGTGCTGCCTTCCTTTGGGTCCAGTCTCCTTCTTGGGAAGCCATGAGTAAGTGAGAGTGATAAGGCTTGGTATAACTCCATTGTCCTCAGGTCAATAACTTTGTAGGGGTTTGCTGATATAGACTAGTTAGGCATTAAGGTCCCTCCATCCTTTCCACCCCTGACTAAAGTTTCTTGTTGGCACTTGTTGTGATTTACAATGTGGTACTTTTGGGTTGCTGCTCAGTAAGAGGTCAGTTATGGCCATAGCAGATAAGGTTTGAGAAGGTTGCTTATAAAGATCCAACTTCAGATGGAACGTTCCCTCCTGGATTTTTATAACCAATCAACCGGTTGCCATAGACTCAATTCCAATTTATGGCAATCCCGTATGTGTCAGAGTAGAACTATGTGTTTGCTCCTTATGGTTTCCAATGACTACTTTCTGACGTAATACATAGGCATACCTTTCTTCCAAGGTGCTTCTGGGTGTCTAGGTGAACTTAAACTTCCAACCTGTCAGTTACTAGCTAAGGATGTTGACCTCATTTGTACCACAGTCATGCTTTGAGGAGTACCGTTTTTTAGTCTTGCCTTTTGTAGACTTTCAAAACAAGATCACAGGGGAAAAGGGAAAGAATTAACAAACCAAAAAGAAGACTTGCCTTATTCTTGTATTGTCGTTCTATTTGCACAACTGTGTCCCATGTTAACGTTCTGAGTGGCTTCTGAACTACCCTTACCCACAGAGTCATAACTCTCCTCTCTCTCCCTCCCCTCCCATATAGCCACTGAGATACCATAAAGGAGCATAGAAGAATGGTAAATGTAGAGGGAGAAGATCCTATGAGATACCCATTGGCAGTAGACAGACCTCATTTCAATATTGCCCTCAGAAATTGCCCAGGGCCTGGCAGGTAGCAGGGATTCAACTGATTGCTTGTTCCCAGCTGTCATATTTCCTGAAATACCAGATATGAATGCATCCAACTCAGAGCATGTATTAGAGAATTAATGAGCAGAAATCTGCCCATTGCTACAGCATTGAAAACTGAGATCACCTCCAGGCAAAGAGCAGCTTGCAATCTTTAATTCACGTCTCACAAAAAGGAGAATAAACAAATCTTGTCTCTTGGTTTGTTTGCCTTTTTAAAAGCAAATCTTGTCTCTGGGTTTGTTTGACTTTTTCCCATCATGCTAACATCCAGGGATGACTTTCTCCAGCTCAAAGGAGTCATAGATTGTTAGTACCTAAAAGGTTCAAGGATAACTTGTGCCCCCGTGTCTTGTACTGCTCATCTCCACCCCTAAATAACATTTTTAGCAGTGTGAAAACTCAACAAAAACATTTGTCTAGCAACTACAAACTCTTGCTCCTTTCCGGAGTTGAATTTTAGATGTGTGTTTCTCACATTCTTAATGGAAAGGCACACTTGGTACCTGAAATGGGCTCAGCAGGCCACCTTATGCTAGAGACTTGATTTGGCCCACACCATGGCTTGATAAGGTATGGAAAAGAAACCCAGAGAAGCTGCACAACTGGTCTGAAGTCTTACCATGAATAAATGATAGAACTGGAATTCACAACACAGTGTCTCTAACTCCAAAACTTTACTCCTTCCATCATTCTCCATATTTTCTCCCACCATGTCAAAAATTACCACCTTATTCCATTGGTTTTCACACTCTTATTGTGTTTTGTATAGCAGATGGTATATGTTACTAGAATTCAAGTCATATTAAGAGTCTTACTTTTGGAAGACAGAGCATCACACCAGAATTTTATTTAGAAACTCTTAGGAAGAAGAAATCCTTACCAGCTAGTATGACTCGCCTTGGTATTTCTTCTTTCCCACATGCATACCTAGCATTTTAAAGGTTTCCTAATGCAAGAAGTTCTCAGAAATTCCTCCTAGGAATAGTAAGAAGTTCTAGGAAATATAGGCCAAACCCTCCAAGCACAAAAATGAAAATATTACTTAGCATACTTAAACATAGATGCATCTTTTCTTTAAAAAATATATGAACTTCCAAATATATCAAACATTTAACTCAATTTGACATCAGTTATAACTTAGAGAACGTGATCTTAGTTTTTTTATATATAATGTCAACTTCTTATAATATTAAAACATTTTGATTCATATGCATGAGCATGCTATAAAATCAAAATTAAACTCTTAAGGAAAACATATCCATATGCACTTCATCAAATTATCATCCAGAAGTAAAACCAATTTTTACCAACATTTTGCTGTTGAAGTCCTTGTTGTGCTATCTAATATAAATAGAGTACTCTTTAGAAAGAGAATTCTATTAAAAACGTAGAAAGATGCTTGCTAAGAGATTTATTTTAAAAAAACAGAAAAATTGTTTAAATTCAAAAGGAATTTTCAAAATGAATGTTTATTTACCCAGTAACGACATCCTGGTCATTGCCATCTTGGGTTAGGGGACAAGCTCACATTGTTTAGAATTAAGCAGACTATATTCACTGCCTATTTTTTTTACACTCAAGGACACAGGTAACTAAATCTGTTTTAAAACACTCATCTAGGGCTGAGCCCTGGTGGTGTAGTGGTTGAGTGTGGGACAGCAACCCACTGGTTTGGAAGTTCAAATCCAGCAGCAGCTCTCCAGGAGCAAGACTAGGTCTCCCACTCCCACCAGAGGGCAGTGATGCTCCCCCCCAAAAAACACTCAAATCTGATCCCCCTTTTGACACATAATATATATTCTAGTAGCTTAAAAAAAAGTGAAGGTGAAATACCTTCATGTAGACAAATCCTCCCATGAATCCCCTCTGAACATAGACCAGTATGTGAAAGTCTTGCTGTCATACAGAATGCATGAGAAAGTGGAATATGATAGATATTACTAGGTTAAAATATAATACCTTATCATTTGCTCTCCCCCTTCTTTTGAGAAAATTCTTTATTTTCCAATTATGATACCTTTTTATTTTATTTTTATTAATCATTCTACTGAGAGCTCTTACAGATATCATAACAATCCATAATTCAGTTATATCAATCATAATTTCACAATTGCTACCACCATCAGTTTCACAACATTTTCTTTCTTCTTGCTCTTTGGTGTCTACTCCCCTTTATCCCTTGATTTCCTTTTGATCCATTTTAAAGTTGTTCTAGTTTTTAACATTTTCTATTTTCTGCCCAACCATAGTTTTTCCCAGTTTTTCTGTTTGTTTGTTATTGTTAGCTTTTAGGTGACTCTTTGTTTCTTTGCTTTTTACTCTTTGGGTTTTTTGTTTTATTGTTTGTTTTTGGCCAGTTTTTGGTGTATGAGATCCAGGATTCGCGACTCTGTAGAGACAATAACTGGGTTAATGCTTCCTTGGAGGTCCTGCAGGGGAGCCAGCTACTAGCAAAGAGTAAAAGAACTAGGCATGTGTTTTAAAGGTTATGGTGGCAATGATTGTGCAACATTTCTTGATGTGATAGAGCTATTAAATTGTGTTTTATTTGGCTTATGTCCTAATAAAACTGTTTTTAAAAAATAAATAAGGAAATAACAAGAAAACTTCATTGGAAAAGAGGAGAAAGGGTGGTTATAAAATATTACTAAAGAGCTGAGACCCGGTGGTGTAAGTCGTTGAGTGCGTGACTGCAACCCGGGGGCTTGGCGGTTCAAATCCAGCGGCGGCTCTCACGAGCAGCGCTGGGTAACTCCCACGACCACCAGAGGCAGTGATGCCCACAAATTATATATATATATATATATATATATATATATATATATGTGTGTGTGTGTGTGTGTGTATTACTATTAACTTTCTGTGTGACTTAAAACCAGTTTTTAAAGGAAGTAATTCATAGATGATTCCCCAAATTGTGGGTCCACTAGGATAGATGAATGTCTCTTAAGATGACATGTTTTAGAGAGAAAATCCTTATTTTTGACAATAAATAGGCTGTAACATACTTAAAAAAGGAAAATAGATAATTAAATATACTTACTGGAGTAAAGCGAGATAATGTATGTGGAAGTACTTTATAAACTCTAACAAGCATGATTTATTATCATTGCCACATGGCATTATTTGATAAGCCATTTGCCTTTTTTAAGTTTATTATTTTAGTATACTACAGAAATTCCCATTTAAATCAAATTAATAACCTTTTAGACCCAAAGTAAGCATGTTTTTGGTTGATAGCGTGGTACCTAAGGTAGAGAGTTTTAAAACAACTGGTCCTTTTACAGACACACATATGGCAATAACTCGCTTGCATACATATGATAGTTAATTTATGGCAACATGAAAATCAGCCTACCAGACCTGGTCTGCTCTTATAAATATTATAGTCTAGAAAACCTTACAGAAAAGTTCTACTCCGTCACATGTGGTGGCTTTGAGTTAAAACCTACAATAGCACATAAAAATGCAAGCATGTTACAGTAATTTGTAGATTAGAAAATAGCTTTGAGGTTTCATATATATTTCATATTGGTTTTTATATGCAACATGGTCTCATAAAAAGCAGTTTGTAGTAAGAACAATACTAAGCAATACTTATGTGAAATAGCTTTTTATTGTAGGAAAACTGTATAGGAGATAGCGTTAATTTCCAGAAAATTAAATTATCTGAGAATCCCCAATAAACAAAACTCAATTCAATTATAACAATATAAAGTTCAACTGTAATGGCATGAATATTGTCTTCCTTTTTATGTTCTTACAGACCAGCACATGCACACTGCCACAGATGAGAGTCAGCAACAGAGGGAATCCAGGGTAGAGAAACCTCTCAGGGCAAAGAGCGAGAACTGAGATACCAGGAGGATAAGGGGAAGGTAGGGGAAGAAAGGGGGAATCCATAACAGCATCAACATATAACCCATTCTCGACGGAATGTACAAGAGAAGTGGGTGAAGGGCGAGAGCGGATGATGTAAGATATGAAAATAAAAATCTATAACTTATGTGGGAGGGGAGAATGAGAAGCTGACTTCAAGGGCTCAAGTAGAAGCGGCTTTGAAAATGACGATGGCAGCATATTTGCAAAAGTGCTTGGCACGATAGATTGGCACATGGATTGTGATAAGAGATGGATGTAAGAGCCCCCAATAAGAGTACTTAATCAGATATTAAAAAAAAGGATAATGATTATAATGGTCATTTGCCTTTTAAAATAAAATTGTAATTATGAAACAAAGAAATGCACAAAAGCTAGAAGAAAATAAGCAAATAGACACTCAAATTCAATGTTATCTTTTCCACTTCAGACTCTTAAAAGAGGGCCAAAGAGCAGGCAGATGCTTAAACTTCAGAGCATCCTGGTTTTCAAAATCAAGTCAAAGAAGCATTGATGAAACCCACTCTCACAAATACAAAGATGATAATTCCATCCTAAGCCTCAATGTCACAGTGGTTATGTGTTTGTCTGCAATCTGCAAGACCAGCAGTTGAAAACCACCACATACCCCAGGGAGGAAGATGGGACTTTCTACTCCTGTAAAGAGTTGATGTCTCAAAAACTCACAAGGCCACGTCTACCCTGTCTTAAAGTGTTGCCATGAATCAGAATTGATTCCATGGCGGTGAGTTTGGTGGTGATTTTTCTAAGAAAAAAATTAAGAGTGATGTTGTTGTTCTTGTTGTTTAACCACACCTTACCAGAAGCCAGCTAGGAGAAGATTTCAAATCCTAGACAGCAAAGTGATAGTCCCCAAGCCAAAACAGGAAATTAGCAAAATTCTCCCGCAAAGTTCTTTCGCCTTTGGGCTCTGGCCAGATTCTTATTGCAGAAGAAAAAAGATGCAGAATTGTAAGGGATTCTGACAGTCACTCGTCTCCTTGCCTGGGTAAGACCCTGATTCAATTCAGTCATGGTGAAGAACAGCGTTTTGGTTTTTTTTTTCGGTCCAACACCTTCTCTTTCTCCTGACTGTCTTGCCAGACACATTATTGGATTTTCGGTTTTTATTTTGCTGAGAGAAAGATTGGCTTTTGGAAATTAGAGAGCATCGCAAGAGAATTCTATTTACAAACTCCCACGAGGAAGAAATCTTTACCAGTCAGCATGGTCAGCCTGGTCATTTCTTCCTTTCCTCCCGTGCACACCCAGCATCTTAAAGTTTCTGCACATCAGTTTCTCAGGATCCTCTACCTGTGCAAGAACTTCCACTGGGACTAACAAGGGGTTCTGGGAAATGTAGTCCCAAGTCTCATGCTCTGTTCACATTTCCACCTTCCCTCCCTTGCCCCTGCTCAGTATATCCCCACTATTATTGTTATTCGTAAGTACTGCAAAGTCAGTCCTCACTCAGAGCAGCCCTCAATGCAACAAGAGCAAGCACAGCTCTGCATCCCCCTGACGACCTTTGTGATCTGTCAGTCCAGTGTTGAAGCTAGTATGTCTATCTGTCATTTCAAGGGGCTTCTTTGTCACTGACCTGCTTTACCAGCATAATGTCCTTCTCCGAGGATTGATCCTTCCTGGAAACATGTTTAAAAGTACATGAGACAGAGTCTCAATAATATGCCCACTGAGTTTGTTCAAAAGGAGAAAAGGTGATTTCTTGGGAACTGATTTCTTGGCACTTTGCACTTTCATAAGATAATCCATAAGGGATTTGGAATCAAAGATAAAGTAATATGAAAACATGAAATAAGTCTTGCATGACTCTTCCCTTTAATTTGTTCTCTTCCACCTTGGGAGTGTCTTTTCCACTTATGTTCTTATCTTCTCTCTTGACAACTTCTCTCTTGACTAGTTTGGTCCCATCTCAGACTTGATGGTTTTGCTGGTCTCCTCCTTTACCATTACCAAGTCTTCCACCTTGGTGGAAGTATTGCACTCTTCTACCAGTTTGCCTGAGAAAGATCCTTTAGCCCAAAGACAAACTCCTCAGCTCTCAGTGTTATCGGTACTTGGCGCATGACAATTAAAACCACATTTTACCAGAGTGAAGGCACAATAAAGACCTTCCTGACCCATTACATCCACAACTTCTCATTTCAATGTACTATTTTATGTCAGAAGCTCCACAAAAGAGACACGGATTATTCATCAATAATTAAGTACAGTTGACTCTAAAAATCCACCTATGCATACAGAACTCCCCAGCTCACCCTGATAGATCCAGCCAAGGCATCAGACAGAAGCAAGTATTATGCTTGGTCTATATCTGTGCATCTTTGTTAAGCTTGTCCTTGCCTCGAAGTTTTAATGACGCTCCAACTACTCTCCCTTCCTTTTACTTAGCATACTTTACTATGTGTACTCTTGCCTCCTCTACTGGTTTAAGGTCCTTCTAGAAATGTAGTGTCAATATCTATATATGTATCCATTCTTAATTTCAACTTCAACACACTGCTTATTGCATAGCATACATTCAGTAAAGTAACAAAACAGAATGTGCCTCACTGCGTGAAAAGGAAGCATCTGATTATAATAATGTAAATCACTCAACTCTATTTTACTCAAATTATTTTTCAGGCCAAAAGTTTTCTAGTGGCAAAACTTTCACATGTGGGGTATCCTCATGAGAGCTCACACTCCATCAGACATGATTGCAGTTGTTCAATGGGGGAGATGTGCAGTTCTCGAGTAGTCAGCATCCCAACCTTTGTTTCTTTCTTCGTTAGTTGATTCCGCTCTGATCAACATGTTAACAGGCTCTCGTTTGTGTCATGGGAAGCCTCAAAGATGGTCTCCATCTCCTGTTCTTACCTTCTTCTGTAGCCTCTTCCCTATATTAGATTTCTCAACTCGTGTCTATGGGATATGCCATAATACAGCATACATGATGAAATCACTTGCCCCTTCTGAGATTAGATTGAAAAGATCATGGCTTCTTTCCTGCCACTCAGTAAAGCCTACCGAAGGGAGGGCAGGTGCCGTGTTGCAGACTGCTTTGTGGAGAGAACACCAGGACAAAAAACCTTGGGAGTCTCCAGCCAACAGCCCCTGAGGAACCGAAGCCCTAGGTGCATGCCCCCATGTGAAACTGAATAGCGCCAGCCAGCGGAATGAGCTTGGAAGCTCCTCTCCTTGTAATGCCTGCAATTGCGACAACAACCACGACTCTCCTGAGTTGCAGAATTGTGAGAGATTTGAGACAGAGACACCTAGCAAAACTGTGAGTGTAATGTCCATATATAATGTCCATAGCTTTTAGACCCACAAAAATGCTATTGTCTAAAACCTCTGTGTTTTGAGTTAATTTGTGCTGATAAAATAGGCAACTACTACAAATATCTAGTAAGAGAAGACCAACTCAAGTCTACTTAATAAAAACAGCAAAATTCCCCATGTACTGTCAAGTCAGCTCCAGTTCATGGTGACCCCACAGATTCCAGAATAAAAGTATGCACCATACATATGGTTGCTACCAACTCTGTGAGTGGGGTTCTTCCCTCCCTGGTCTGTATGACGGGAATTTGCAGCAACTAAGTTCCAAAAAACCATCGAGTCAGTGCTGACTCACAGTCCCCCACCCCTGTAGTATCCAGACTAACTGTTGGTGGGGTCAGAAAGCCCAGTCCTTCCCCTGAAGAGCTGCTGCTGGCTCCCCCAGCACTCCTCAGAGTCTGAGCTGGTACGTGTCTATGATACGTGATGGAGAAGAATTTTGAAGCTGTGCAACCTCATTACTTATAGCACAAAGGTTATCATGATTGGATCATTGGTGATGTGTTTAGCTTTCTTAGTTGTGAGAACAATTATATATTTTTTGCTATTTTTTCTAATTCTAGAAGCACTGAGACTAACCTCTGGTTAACAAATTGGGTGAACCTGGTTTGTGTGCATGTCCAGAACAAGATGATTGTCGTGTTGGTTATTTCCCGCCATAACTTTCTAATCAGCTTGCCCGCTCCTGTCACTTGACTTTGCATTGTGAACTGCATTGACAGAGCCTATCTCCTTAGGTTCACTGAATTGTTTGTTTGAAAGTTATTAAGTACTTACTATGATTGCATTTAACAAGTTATCAATTACTAAGTTAAGGCAGAAGGTCTGGGGGATTTATAGATCATTGCACTGCAAATTCAAGTTATGGATTCCTAATTTGCCTTAAAACTGTTTCAATTAAACTGTCCAATGACAATTACTCACATATAATTTTTTCTACATCAAGCTTGAGCAATCCTCTCTTTGGATGTACATTTGCATAGTAATTGGGGAAGCATTTTGAAGGAACAGAGAGAAAATGGAAAGCGATTGCTTTTTTCTAAATGATATATATGATTGAAGTACACCCAAAGATAGTCACCATTATGTTTGGTGATTATCATGGTGACCCCACATATTTCAGAATAAAACCGTGCACCATACATATGGTTGCTAGCAACTCTGTGAGTGGGGTTCTTCCCTCCCTGGCCTGTATGACAGGAATTTGCAGCAACTAAGTTCCAAAAAAGCGAACTCACTGCCATCGAGTCGGGGCTGACTCGCAGGCCCCCACCCCTTTAGGTGTGCAGACTAACTGTTGGTGGGATCAGAAAGCCCAGTCCTTCCCCTGCAGAGCTGCTGCTGGCAAGGAAACTATTCCAAAGACCTTTGAGGACATTTTGAAATAGGGAAATAAAATGAACAATTTATACATTTTTATTAGACAATAGTAATTTGAATTTGCTTACTTTAATTTTTCTTTTAGACAAAATGACCCAGAGAATGACCTGAGAATCAAGAAATGCTATGAACAAAATGCTATGATTTACTGGGCAAATGGCAGTAATCACATCTGCATAAACCAAGAGCAGATGATCAATAAGGACTGCTAGCTCAGTGCACAGCCCCACCTTTGCCTAAGTGAGAATACAAATGTGGGAAAGAAAGCAGAGGTTATGCTGGTGCCCGTGGAAATGAGACCCATCTCCTGTGATGTCAGGTTTCTTTGGACACAACCTAAATAATTTTCCCATTTCAAAACAAAGTAGTTAATTTTAAAATGCATGACACATATACAACCCTATGTGTCTTATTTGTCCTTGGGAAACTCCCCTGAAGCCCTTCAGGTTTGTGAACCTGAGCACAAGCCAAGGAAGCACTGTTACCCATGTATTCCATTTATTTCCAACCCTTGGCAAGAAACCCAAACACACAGCTGCTCCTGCCACTATGGGAAAGGATACAGCATCCAGGAAAACAGGAAGTGGATGGTGAGCAAATAGCCCTGCTCATAAAATTGGAGGAAATCGTTGACTGTGGGAGCAGAGTCTGATTGAAGTTCTGTCTTTAGTCAGAAGCACATTAGGAACAAATAGATAACAGCGACTTTTTCCAGTGTGTTATTAAAACTGGACCCTGAAAAATCATGAACTCCACCCAGTAGAACCAAAGATTGAGTATTACTTCCAAGCAAAGCAATTGGAATTATAATAGAACTAAGGGTGCATTTGAGGAAAACCTTATAAATGTAATTATTTTAGCTAATTGCTTATCAAGCGTTTATTTATTTATTCATCTCAAAATTTAAGAACTTCATGATAGAGCAAATAATCAGAGGTACAAGAACTGATTATTAAAATTTCATGAATATTACAAAATAACTGCTAGATGAAGCCATTATTAAAAGTGATATAAAGGTGCCATCAAATATATCTATATTCAAGAGGTATAAATATCACTTATTAATTAACTCTTAATTATTTACTCCACATTACTTTTTCTATGCTTTTGAAGACAATGTACATGCCCTAAATCTCCATGGTGAAATGCTATATAATGGTGCCACTGCACATTTCTTTCCAACATCCTTTGGTAACTCATGTTGATAGCTTGAAAATAGCCATGATGGCAATCCATTTTAGTTCATGAATGTTAGCAAAGGCTTACTCACTGTCTAGATCACTGTTTCCCAAAGTGGGTGATACCTCGCCCTGGGAGCATGCTGGAATGATCCAGGGGAGCTGCAAAAGCACATGCCTGTACTTCATTCTGGATTATGGGCTATTGTACCGAAAATTAGATTGCCAGGGAGCACTGAGTAATTCGTGTCCCCCAAGGGTGAAGTAGGCCAATACGTTTGGGAATCCATGGCCTAGAAGTAAGGAGATGTTGGAGAAAATTTAGTAATGTAAATTAAATCTAAAAGGGTGCTAAATCTGAAGCAAATAAATTGTAAATAGCACCCCCAAAAAAGTTTTTGAAGATTCTTCTTGCGCTTCTAAATGCGATTATCTGACTCAGTAAAGAAGTCTCTCATCAGATAGGAAAGCAAGTGACGTTTCACCATGTGTTTTTTATCATTTCCTTTTTATCTTATTCCTCATTTTATTGGGCTAGCTTGTCTAGAGAAACAAAGACAGTGAGACCCCTGTATGCATAAAAAGGACTTTATATCAAGATGTCATTTTATGCTGGGAAAGCACCACAGCCCAATCCAATGCCAAGTCCATGGATCCTATGCTAGTCAGAGCCCTCCTCACACTCACATAGCTGCAGGCTGATGATGGAAAAAACTGAATCGGGATGCATAGGCTGGTGGTGCAGAGTCTTGTGGATCCAAAGTCGCTGGAAACAAGGAAGAATGCCAACAGCTTCCAAGTGTCTCACGGGGTCAGTGGCCCACATGGGCTGCTTCTGAAGGTAGACACAGAGTCCCAGCAAGGATGAAGGTGAGAGAGAGGAAAGGGACCCCAGTCTGACTCATAAAAAGGCCACAACTCCCAGGAGGGGTCAGCAGGGTGTGACCTGACTGATAGTTGGACTCCACTCCAAGACAAGTGGCAAGTTGACATAAAATCTACTGCACTCACCATAAAACTATCAACCTGTCATGGTGAAATTATACTTGTTTTTCAATAGTAATAATAGATAGGCTACAGTTGTGAGTTTGACAAAACAATGAAAGCATTTGGAGGTTCAATTGACTACGTAGAATTTTCAATAGAATATTATATGCTTTGTTATTATTTGTAGATTTTGCATACCTTTTCACACACACAATTAAGTCAAAAAGTATTACCATAAAAACTACAGGTCCTGCACTGCTCATCAAAATGATAACTAACGTGAAGCTATTGCTTCTTGATGTATTATCCAGTTAAGTCTACAAAGGTGATATTTCCACCTCTCTTGCCCAACCCCCATTCCTTGATTTACACCATGTCAAAATGGCTATTCTGGCAGTATCCAGAGACTCAATTTATGTTTACTTTACATACTGAGATTTAGGGACAAATAAATTCTGAAAGGCAAATCATGGATGTTGGGTGGATGGAGCAGTTTTCTAAGAGTCATGGGTATCCTGGAAGAATCCATTGCTGGAGGAAATGTCTCTTGGCTGTATCTTTTGTAGCCTTGTCCTTACCAATAGAGTTTCACTGTCTTACCCCTTCCTGATCAGCCCCTGTGATCACCCTGAGTGTCCTCTGAGAAACATGGCTAAGATGACTTCTTTGGAATTCCAGAAACAGGTCGCCAACCCCTTTAAGGCCTTGAGTTGAACCGACCCACAGACCCTCTTGGAACCCCTTGTGTCGATCAGACCTCTTTTTGAAAGGCACTCTGATAAGACTCAGACGAGGTTACTATTGAGAGAACAGCCATCTGCTAATCACAGAGACATGTTTGAACAAATGCTGTTTGCAGTAAGCATACACGTGTATAAACTAAACCCTAGGAGCAATACTTTTATCGTTTACCCTCATATTCACTTTCTTTTTTCAGTTCCATACACTTCAAAGAAGTAACACATGTACATCGGAATTTGGAAAGTAGAATTTTTTAGTTAATGAAAAACTGAGGCCAAATGTATCTTATATTTTTCATAAGCAACTGTTCAGACATAAAATGGACACAAGCACAAGTGATAGTTTTTTCTCCCAAAGCATAAAGGTAGAATAGACAAATGAACCACTTTTTTTGGACACCAAGAATTAAGATATTCTGGGACTGGCATAAATTTAAGTTTTTTTTTTCCTGCAAAAATCAATGTTTCAGATTTTCAAGAACTTTTCCAAATTAATTAAAATCATCATTGCTTCGTTTTACCAATAAAATGTGAATTGTATTATGAACTCCAAATTTTATTACACAGTAGTCTAAAATGATTACTTTAAAGATTGTTATGATAGTATAAACTCTGTATCTTTTTTGTATTTTAGCCTTCAAAGGACTTAAATCTACTACCAGGTAATGGCCCTTTAGAAGATGGCTTACTCAGGAGGAGTTACTCCTAAAAAGCAGTAGATCTCAATGTGAATTTGTTGTCTGTGCCCAGAGAAATCTGCCAGCATCTTTCATTTACGCTTAAGCCCTGTGGAGTATTGCCATTATTAAGGTTCATTGGATTTATTTGAAATTGAGGATGGCATGAGAAAGTATTGTCTGTTTTTCCTTAGCGTTCTACCAATAACTTACACTTTTTCCAAGGGCTTAGAAATGGTTTTGTCAAAGAAGTTTGGGGTTTTATATCAAATCTAAATGATTTTATTTGACAACTTAGCGACCAACAATGATGAGAGATACTGGCAATAAAGCTCTTGTGGGAGACAGAATTATAGATGTTGGATCAATAGACCCATTTAACCAGTGACATACAAAAGGAATAAAAGGGAATAACAGCAAGAGTATGACATTATCTGGCCAATGGATCACTCTCTGTGTCATGTTAGTGTTAAATCTTCAGGGGCTTGGAGCTGAATGATAACAGCAGACATCTCTTTTGCCACAGAATTTGCATTTATATTTTGCCATTTATTTTCCTCCACAGTTTATTGCTGTGCATCACTCCCTACTCACGCCAAGCACTTCTGACCGACGAGGTCTCTTCTGCCTCCAAACTTCTGGCCTTTCCTGCTGTATCTGCTCTTCTGGATCTATTCCTGTGGGTCTTCCTCCTCTTGGGATAAAAGGCTTATTGTACATCCACTATTTACGTTCATTTGAATTTACACATAAATAAGAGATTTGTTTGACTAGGGTTTATAAGCTCTGAGTTAAAAGTTTTTGTATGTACGTTTTTGGATTGGTGGTATTGACTTATCTGAAAGAATTCTTTCATTGAGATATGCATATGTTCCTGGAAGAAAGTTTGCTTTATTTCTATTTCATTATTAATTCATATTTCCATTATTTGATACTCTGTCCCAGAATCTGTTCTGTACTTGTATATGAGACCATGATGGCAATTTGTCCAGCATAGATAATTTGGACAGAACTAAGATATTGACTGCCTGGTAAAATTAAGTCCCCAAACTTATGAGCTGTAAATATATTCTTTCCTCCAAACTCATTGCTATCCAGTCAGTTCTGACTCACAGCTGCCCATGGGACAGTAATCCTGGGGGGGTGGGGGGGATTTGCATCTGTAAATCTTTACTGGAGTGGAGAACCTCATCTTTCTGGAGATAAGCAGCTGGCCATTTTGAGCTGCTGATTTTACAGTTAGGAGCTTAATGCATAACTCACTACACATCAGGGTCCCTACAGATAATCTTTACTCATCCACAAGGTAAGATATATATATATATACATATATATACATATATATATATTCAGGGATATGTGGTTAGCAACTCTTTTAGAAGTGTTTTACAGGTTTCTCAGTCATTTAAAAGCTTACCCAAAAAATAAAGATGAAGAAAAAGGTTATGTCTTACATCATCTCTTCATTCATTATTTACCCATTAGTTTCTTTATGGATGAATAAAGAAACGCATTTCCTTATGCAGCCATTTATTCACCAAACACTGATGTGTTCATTTAGGAGCTCTAAAACATACACAAGTGACATATGGTCCTTTCCGTTGGATTTTATTTTCCTAGAGGAAATACAACCATGAATAAAGTAGGGGTTATTTTACTTGTTAAGTTCAGGTATGGAGGCTTCTACTGCAGCAAAAAAAAAAATGCACAAGAGTGTAGCAACCATGTCCAGATAGAAGATTCCTTAAAATCTTGATAAAAACTGATCTCATTACTGAAAAGAGCACATGACCTCAGCAGTCCACAAACATCCAGAGGAGGAAAACATCATCATGTGTTAAGATTCGTAGTGTGCAAAAGAAGACAAGCAGATCCTGCCAGCTTGTATTATGTCCTTTTTAGTATCAAAATATATGTCATCTTGAAAGCTGTATCCTATTTTCCTATACAGATTTTTAAAGGTCACTGCTCAAAGTAAAAAAAAAAAAAAAGAATATTTTTATGTGTGTGATGATTACCCGGTTAATCCCAATGAACATGCTATGACTGTAGAAATTATCATAGTTAGTGGTATTGATCATAGAAATAATACACTAGAGCAATAAATGACTAACTTTGGTGCTATGTGTTGATAAAAATAAATAAATAAAAATTACCAAAACTACTCACAAGAAGAACAGACTAAAAAGTGCCTTTTTTCTCTTTTTTTTCATTGAAATAAAGGAATTTTGTGGATAAGTAGCAGTCGCTTACCTCAAATCATCAAGTGGCGATGATCTAAACCAAAGAAACAAAAAAAGGACTCTATTTATCTAAATGTTGGGGTGGATATAAGGATTTATGGCCCAGACATTAAAGACGGTAGAAGATTGTATGTAATTATGTCAGTAAGCATTTGTGTAAGAATCAGCCCTTGTTGCTGAAGAAAGATGATGATGGAAAACCTTAAGGCAAAAAGATTAAGAGAAGAGAAACCATGATCACGAAGGTGGTTTTCCCAGGGTGGAGCTTATCCATTGCACTCGGATGTGCTGACCCCTGTGATTTTTCCCAAATGTGAGAAACTCGGCTGCATAATTTTTGGTAGTGGGGGACTGCGTTCATGCTCTCTCCTGGGGGGGGGGGGATAGTGGAAAGTGATGGCACTCATCAAGCTATTAATTTGGACGCAGAAACTGTCAATTGAATTAATTTCTACAGAAACATTTGTACAAAGAAGTTATTCAGAAAGCTCGGTATCGCCCAGTAGCATCATGGTTAATTGTGCTCAGAACCTAACCCAGTACTGGAAACTTGCATCTAACCCAGAGGCACCTCACAAGAAAGGTGTGGCAATCTTCTTCCAAAATCTCAGCTAGTTTTTCTCTGACACATATTAGGTTGCTATCAGTGTGAATTCACAGGAACTAATACAGAGTCCCTAGATGGGCCAGAACTTGAACACTAGCCAAGAGATTGGTGGTTTGAATATCCACCCAGAGGTACCTTTGAATAAAGACCTGGCAATATGCCATCAAAAAGTCATAGTCACTGAAAACTCTGTGTGCCTGGAGTGCAGGAGCTAGATGGTCCTATCAATTAGGACAATGTCTAGGATCTTAAAAATCTTGTCCCCAAACAAGCAAATCTCTAACGCTGTGGTTCGCAACCTGTGGATTAAAACACCTTTGGGGGTTGAATGACCCTTTCACAGAGGTCTTCTGGTTCATTACGGTAGCAAAAAATACAGTTAGGAAGTAACCCTGAAAAATAATTTTATGGTTGGTAGGGTCACCACAACATGAGGAACTGTATTAAAGGGTCACACTCTTAGCCACAATGAGAACCGCTGCTCGAAAGGAACCATGCACTAATCCATGAAGAAGAAAGTGCACCAACATGAGTGTGATCAAAAGATTGTAAATTAAATCCATAACAGAAAATGTATTATACCTTAAGTTGTCATGTATTTTGCCTGTGGAAGGAGCCCAGGTTGCATAGTAGTTACGCATTGAGTACTAACTGCAAGGTCAGCAGTTCAAAACCACCAGCTGCCCCACGTGAGAAAGCCGAGGCTTTCTACTTCTGAAAACAGCTACAGTCTGAAAGGTCACAGGAGAAGTTCTGCCCTGTCCTGCACAGTTGCTGTAAGTCTCCGTCAACTCACTGGCAGGGAGTTGGTGTTTTTGGTTTGTGGAAGGCTGTAGTCTACAGTGGGACCCCTCACTTCATTTTCAATCTTTGTATTAATTTTTTTCTGACAATCACACCACCATGGTGGCAAATACGCGATTCCATGACTGACCTAGAGAGGGGTGCTGTAGCCTTCAGGTAGTTAGTGCATATTTGCAAGGAGATGACAACTCCCCAAGAAGCCCCTTTGCCATCAGACTTCCGTAGAGAACTGAGGAACTTGTTTGGGTGTCTTTAATGATTTACCTCAAAGTATACCCAGATGCTTTCCAAGAATTGGGGTCCTGATGCCTGTGACTCAGAACCACATGTCATGAGTCCCGTACCCTGACCACCACGTAGCAAAATGATTGAAGCCTCAAAAGCTATCTTTGTTCATCTGCAACTGTGCAAGTATCCCACGCATGGTGCTTCCCTACTTCTACAGTGGTGCCCACGAGCCTGCCTGCTACGGGCATGAATTGACCTGCCATCATGATTTTGTGATGACTTTCTTTGTTTTTCATGATCTGTAATTAACCCCATGGACTTGAGTCCGCTGGCTCCCATTTTGTTCTCATTAATGTTTTCCCTCTTCCAGATGGGCATCTTTATTTTTCCTTTGTCCTGTGTAAGGCTTAATAAAAATGTGCCTTGGAAAAAAAATAAAAATGTTCCTTGGATAATGACAGCTAGTTATGAAGTTTTTCAAGAATATATCTACTCACAGAGTACTCTGGATGCTGTGTGAAAGAGAAAGAGAAGGGAGTTGACTACTTCATCATTCATACCCAATGAATGTGGAGGAACGAGTGAAAAATTCAAAAATAGTTTTGCTTACCAGTCACCATAGTGAAACAGTAGCAAGCAAATGACACTCTTTGGTGAAGATGAAGGCCTAAGTAGTAAATAAAATGAAGCTCAGGAATTATCCTTGTAGTTTTGATTCCCATGCTTCATCATCAACATAGAGCTGATAACTCATCTACTTAATAACTCACTTTGGTAGAAATAATGTGTGTAATACTGTGTTAGTCTGGGTTGACTAGAGGAACAAATTCATAGATACTCATATGTGTTTAAGAAAGAGCTCTATATAAGAGTAATTCATATTAAGACATACCAGCCTAAAATAGATTAAGTCCATAAGTTTGATATTAGCCCATATGTCCCCTACCAGTCTGTAAGTTCCTCTTCAGACTCACACAACACATGCAGTGATGCCCAGTACAAGCAGAACACAGACCAGTGGGTAGAAAGTCTTGTGGATAAAGTGACAGTGGAAACATCTTAGCACAGACAAGGGTCTCCACATGCGTCCACCAACTCCAACGCTCTGGCTGCCAACAGCCTAGTTCCATGTGGTTTGTCCCGAGGAAGACAAAACAGAGAGTCTGTGTGTGTCTGGCCTCCAGTGAACTATTTATCACCATGGTGGGTCCAAATGAGGTCACCAAGCTGCAACCTGAATGACAGGCTAGACTCCAGAAATTGACACCAGATAAACTAACATCCACACATGCCATCACCTTCCTGGTTTATGCTACCATAATTGCTTTATATAACCTTCCTTCTTCATAAAAATATAAATATTACTATTAACAAAGCTGTATAAGGTTGTATCTACCCAAAGATTTATGAAAATGGCAAAAACACAGAGTTAGTGTAGCTATTGAAATTGGCTACATTGTTTATCAAAATGATAGATGTGATATCTGAGTTTCAGGCAGGGACTGAAGAGGAAATTATAAATATGAATCGAGTCAAAAGTGAATAGCCTTCATATGTCAGACTGTTTTCTTTGGTATATGAGTAGCTGAGAATAAAGAGCAAATATGTTCTCGTGTTTTGTATGGATGAAAATAGTCCATATCTGTCTATCGGTGTGTTACACTGTGGCTTGCACACTGCTATTCTGCTGAGCAAGTTTCTACACAGTTTCTAGACCAAGAGAGTATGGGTAGAGAGGAAAGCAATCTACTTCTAAAAAGCAGTCAACAAAAAACACTATGGGTCACACCAAAAATACTGTGGATTTACAGAGCTGCAGTTTCAAGAAAAAAACAAACATGAGTGTGGTGTTTAGTGGAAGTAGAGAATACGGGCATCATGGGTCTGTCTCATTGACATTTTTTGCCTACTCCTTGGTTTGCACTCCCTCCCCAAGTGTATCTTTGCCCCACCCGGCGAGCCAGCCACAGACTCTGCACCCACCTCCCTGAGAGGATTGAGAGTGCTAGGAAGGGGAGGGGAGGAACCCCTGGTGACTTAGTGGTCACAAATTAGTGAATTCACTAAAAGGCCAGCAGTTTGAAATCAGCCGCTGCTCCTCCTTTAAAGACTTACAGTCTCTGAAACCCACCAATTCAGTTCTGCTCTGTCCTGTAGGTTCACTATGAGTGAGAATGGACTAGGACAGTGAGTTTGTTTGTTTGTTTACTTCTGATTTAGTTTTGTTTTGTTCGTTTCATTTTGAGAAACCGAAGGCCCTTGAAAGCAGTCTTTCCCTTCCAAACATGGGTCAATGAAAGCACTCTGGTCTGCTCCGTAAATGATGGCAGGCCTGGCTCAGGATCAGGCCACACACTGTTCTGTGAGGCAAGGATTCACTAGGAGTTAGGGGCTGGCTTTAAGGGAGCGAACAGCAGCAGCAAAGATGTGCCAGTCCCTCGCTCCACCTCTTTTTCAGGAGAGGTGCACATGAATCAGTCCAGTGGGTGATCGTGCGAAAGAGCAGATAAGCTGGACCCACCCATACCTAGAAAAATGACTTGCATTTTAAGACATTGTGCCCACTTAAACAGATACAAACAGTGATACAAAACATCTCCGTCTTAAAAAAAAATCATCTAATGTCGCAAGTACAAATATAGGAAAGCATTAATTAAAATGTATAGTTTTAATTTGTAAGTTATAAAGGGTTCATGAGGGACGGCAAGTGGGGAAGGAGGAGGAATATGAGAAGCTGATACCAAGGGCCTGAGTAGAAGGAGGATGTTTTGCAAATGATGATTGCAACAAATATATCAAATGTGATCTGCATACAATAAATGTATGTATTGATCATGGTGAGAATTGTATGAACCCCCCAATAAAATGAATTTTTTAAACGTATAGCTTTTCAATGTCTCCAAAAATATTTTATTACTAACAGTTTTAAGCCCACACAAAACCAATTGCCCTTGGGGTTCAGCTAGAACTGTATTTCATAGAATTGTTCATGACTGGGTTTTCAGAAGTACAGTGCCAGGTGTTTCTTACAAGGTACCTCTTGGCTGAGTGCAATCATCAATATTTCAGTTAACTGGTTGTACTACGCAGAAACTGTGTGCATGTGTACATATATAACTGTTATATATGAAACATATATAACACATCTGATATTATTGCTGCCAGAGCTGTAAATCTAATGAGAAGTATAATTTTTATTTGTTGAATTTCTAAAGTAATTGAGAACTTTAGTTCTATATGACTCTACTTAGTGAACAAATAAAAATATATAAAATATAGAACCTGGAATATTATAAATGACATTAACAATGAAGCTTCATAATTATCCGAGAAGAAAGATGAGTCATGTGTCTAGTCAGAGCAGTGAATTGAATGTATCTTTATACGTGTAACACACTGTCACATGCACAGCAGTCATTTAACGTTTCTCCCCATCTGAGTTTTTTTTAAGTGTTTTGTTGTTGTTGTTGTTGTTGTTGTTGTTTAATACTTTTATATTGCCGAAGACTGAAGAGACATAAATGCGCTAAGTCATCTTCTCTAAAAGAAAATTGCAAGAGATTTAACACAACTCTTCTCCTGGGGGAGGGAGCATTGAGGAGGAAAGTGTGTAGATAGAAGCTGGCAGCAGAACATTAGCTGCCAGCATCATATTTCTGGGCTCTACCGTGGCATAGCTCTTTAACTCTTATCCCCTCAATGTTAGTTTAGCAAGTAGTAAAAACAATTTTAAACAAAAAATCGCGTCAACTCCAACTCATAGGGACCCTGTGGGACAGTAGAACTACCCCTGTGAGTTTCCCAAGGTATCAATCTTTATAGGAGCAGGAAGCGGCACCTTTGTCCTGAAGAGCAGCTGGTGGGTTTAAACTATCTATCTTGAATTGGCAGACAGGCTTTTAACCCACTAACCACCAGTGCCTAAAAGTGGCTGCAAAGTAGTTAAGGAACAAAGCACCTTGGATCACATGTGGCTTTCCAGGCTTATTTCAGCCAGCAGAGCAACCATGATTATACCATATGTACAGGGTAAAGGAGAATGGAGACAGACAAGAAAATAAGTATCAGGGCATTGGGTTTATGGCAATATTATGGTGCAGCCAGTTTCCTTACAACAGTGAACTTTAGTGGTTGCTGTCATAGGGTGAGATCTCTATTAGCAACAGAATGACTTTGTAATTATAGGGTAACGAAAGGTGAATAGATAGATGAATAGAAGATAGATAATAGATAGATAGATAGATAGATAGATAGATAGATAGATAGATAGACAGACAGACAGATGATTCTGACTTCTAGTGATAGCTTCTGTGTGTACACAGGGATTTCAATAACTGATTTTTCTTCCATGTCTCAAAAACACTCACTGCCATCAAGTATTTCCAACTCATAGTGACCCTATGGGAAAGACCTGTTGGTTTCTGAGAGTAAGTCTTTTTCCTCTGGAGCAATTGATGATGTTGAACTGCTCCCCTTGAATCTCAGTACATATCCCTTTACACCACCAGCCTCCTTTGGGTGGACCCAAATTTCCAACCGTTTGGTTACGAGCAATCCATATTAAAAATTTGTGCCATCCACAGGCACTCTATAAAAAATTTCTAAAGATATAAAGTCAACACAGTGTATGATGATAGCTGTGACATTCACTTGTAACTTTAGGTTTCACTCACACTCATATAATATATTCCTGAGCCCACTGTTTCTTTCACTGATAGACTATCCCAGGGCAGAACTTTTTCAGCTCGTCCTCACAGAGATAGTTGTCAGTCTCTTCATTCAATGTCTAACTTATCAATGAGAAGAGATTTCAGAATGAAAATGAACATGGTCACAGATGACATGATCCCATACATGGAAAATTCTAAAGGCACCACACACACACAAGCCTCTAGATTAAATAGAAGTGACAGGGTACAAGAGCAAAAAGATTCCTTCATGTTTTAGTCCGGGTAGACAAGAGAATCAAATTCATAAACATGAGTATATGTATAAGGGAGAAGTTTATATACAAGAGGAATGGATCATTGAGAAAAGATCCTAACCCAATCCAGTCCAAGGTCATAAGTCCGATATTGGCCCATATGTCTTATACCAGTCTATAAAGTCTCCTTCCAACTCACAAAGCACATGCAGTGACATGAGGACAATCACAGGCCAGTGGGTGCAGAATCTTGTGTATCCAGCGGCAGTAGAAGCGTTCCAGCACTGGCAGGGGTCTCCCCATGGCTCTGGGTTTGTCAGCAATATCCAGTGGCAGTAGAAGCATCTCAGCACTGGCAAGGGTCTCTCTGACTTTTCTGACTTCAGAGGTCTGGTTCCACCAGAGTAAGCCTGTGGCTTCTCCTCTGGCTCCTCCAGTTCCTAGGACTCAGGGTCTATGCTGCCATTTTGTCTTGTCGGTAGAACATCTCCAAGGAACTAAGTCTAGTCTCTCACCTCCATGGGGGAAATACCGTGAGATTTCCCAAATTTTCAGACAAAGCCATGCCCACACAGAAGTCTTATTACCTTTCTCCAGATTGGCAGGCTAGACTCCACCCCTACATGTCCAGTGCTGAAATTGACACAGATCAGTGACTGCCACACTCACATTAACAAGAGTAGCTCATAAAATAAGTCAAGAAAATAGTTCCATTTAGAGTAGCCCCCTAAAGGATAAAATACCTAGGAACCATCCTAACCAGGGACATAAAAGACTAACAAATTGAAAAGTACCAATCAATACTACATGATACTAAAAGACTTAACAGTATGGCAGGACATTTCATACTCATGGATTGGAAGACTAGCATTGTGGAAATGCCAGTACTACCCAAGCATACAGCTTTAGGTATAGTGCCATCCTAATCTAAATGCTAGCAATATTGCTTATTAAAATTAAAAAAGCAGATGGAAATTAAGCAGGCCCTATAAAGCAATATTAAAGAATAATGGGGAGATTTCCCATGCCCCAACTTCAAAACATAAGTGCAGCCACAATCACGAAAAGAATCTGATAAGGTTTAAGGACAGACAAATAGACCTAAGAAAGATAATTGAGAATCCAGAAGGGAATGCAATAATATGTAGACAGCTGGTTTTTACTACAAAGAATCAAGGTCAAAGCTCACTCACTGGAGAAGTAATAGTCTCTTTCACAAATATGGTGGGTTAAAGTATATTATCCATCTGCAAAAAATGCCATCGGAACCATACCTAGCACACACAATGAAACTAACTTTAAATGGATCTAATGTTATAACTAATATTATAAAAATTCCTGGAAGATAATATAGAGATCAAATTATGAGACCTAAATATTTTCATTAGTATATTAACAAATAAAACTACAAATGCCCAGGCAACAAAAAACAAATTAGATCACTGGGAGTTTGAAAAATTAAATACATGTGCTTGGGTAAAGTCAAAATGACTGTTGAAAAGGGAAAGAGAGACTATGGATTGAGAAAAATGCTTTGGGAATGACATTGAGTAAAAGCCTGATCTCTCCACTAAAACTAAGGTCCATGAGTAGCTAAAAGTTTTATTATTCATATTCTTAGAGATCAGAATGCGGGTATGATCAGATTATTGAGCTCTAGTCCCATGCCATCTCTACCTTCCACCGAGAGCTGCATCTGTGGAGCATCTGGTCCTGGAGGCGACTGATGTGGGCCATGCCATGCTGTCGCACAGTGGACATACAGAAGGAAGTTGGCCACAGAGGAAGCAGTGGGCTAGGTTTTCACTGATTCCCTCCCTGGCTAGAGGTAAAAATGGATGGCCTACCCACCCACCCTCAACTATTTCTATGATTGAACACTTGATCTTTACCCCCACACTATGAAGTACATGCAGGAACTGTCCTTCTTTCCAAAACTGTGGTAGAGATGATAGGAGTTTTTCTGGAGCTAAAAACTTATGGCAGGTCTTGCGCACTGGCAGCTTGACCCATGAGGTTTCTTCCTGCTGCTCCTCCTGTCCCCTAAGGGGCGTCTGAGGTCTCCTTCTCCTATACCTCTTTCTGTCCTTTACTGAGTCTGTAGGTAGGTACAGGGAGGCTTTCCCGGCTTCTTTCTAATCTGATCTATGCAAGATGTTTGCAACTCATTGTAAGAAAAACCAATATTCTCACAACTGGACCTGCAGGTGACATCCTGATAAAAAGGAATAAAAAGATTGAAGTTGTAAAGGATTTCATCGGTGCTCATGGAAGCAGCGGTAAAAAGATCAAATGGCGCATTACATTGGAGAAACCTGCTATCCAAGACCACTTTGATGTGTTCAAAAGCAAGGATGTTACTCTGAGGACTTGGCTGTCATGGTATTTTCAAATGCAACTATTCTCCTTTTGAGTCGTAGCCCATGAGCAAGTAAAGGTTTCCAAAAGCTTTCACTCCAGCCACATTATAATGGTCAACTCAGCTTGGAGACGGCAGCTCTTCCTTAGCCAGGTGGTCAGCACCTTCTGACCTGCAAGGCTCAGCTGCCACTTTATCAGAGTGCTATTCATCGAGCTGTTTGATGAACAGCTATTCATTGCTATTCATGAGCTTCTCAGCAATGTTCCTCTGCTATACATTAGCTTATGTGTGGCTAATTCCTCCGAAATGGACAGCCTAGTCCTTGGTAGTCTGTTCTTCATGTCAGATGGTTTTCTGTTGCAACATTTTGATGGTAGTCTAAATACCAGTGACATAGCTTCCAGCACCATACAAGCCACAGTAACACACAAGCAACCACAGGATAACAAGCTGACAGACAGATGGCGGATGCATTGGACTAGTAGCTGGAAAGCTGATGTTTAAGGCCACCCGTAGGGTCTTGAAAAGACAAGTTGGATCATCTATTTTAGAAGGAAAAAGTATGGAGAACCGTAAGATTTTGCAACAGGTGGGGTCACCAGGAGTCCAAATCAACGAGATAGCCACCAAAAAGAACAACTCCCCTTTGAGATCAGAACTATAATAAATAAATGAAATTAGAAAGCTGTGGCAATGCCTGTGTTTCTGTGGGAAATTAATATGCAGGTGCAGTAGGATCTGGTCCTTTTGCATGGGACAGAATCTCTCCAGGTCTCCTCCACACCCACCAACCACCACACTCGAACTTCAAGCTCTGTCTCTCACATATGTTACTGACCCATACAGCCATGTCAATTGATAGTCTCTGATCTAGATCAACAGGGGAGCTGAAGTAACTCAAACCTCCATTTTAACATCAGAAATGTGTAAAGATCCTGTTGTCAAATAAGACTTAAATAGAACATGTAAATTGTTACATCAGAGGCCTCCACCAATGAGGTCGGGCCATGTCTGTCGTCCTTCAGTGAAGGTATGAACTGACTGCACTTCCTTCCCCAGAGGAAATGTGCCTAAGGAAATGGCCTGCACCTTGGAAGGTGCTTGTGCTTTCGGAGCGCTCCAATGGAGGACTGGATTTGCTCCCTGTTGGAACAGGCTGGGAGGGTGGCCCTCCTCACTCAGTGGAAGCTGGCACCTGCACACAACTCTGGCTACATCTGTGTGCGCCCTAGATCTCCACACCACTCAGTGCAGCCCAGGACACCACCCTGAGCTGGGAGCTCCACCAGGACAGGACAGAGAGCCGTGACAGAAGAGGCTCACCCATGCCACCTCCGTTCTCCTAAGTGAACTCTTCTACGGTGAGCTCCTCCTTATGCCAGCTTCTCCCGCAAGCAGCAGGCTGAGAGCCACCTCATATGACATGCTGTGCCTTGCCAGGGGCTGACAAGGGAAAGATCATTTTCTCTCCCAGTCCCATAAATCAGCAAGCACCCATGTTTCCCCGTAATGAAGAAACACAGAAGTAAATAAGCCACGGTGTCGTCTGGGAAGCTCCAGCCAGCGTGCTTGAATTTAACCTCGCCCTGTTTGGCTGAGACATTTGGAGTGGCTGCTGGCTGGCCACTTCAGAGAAACCACGCATATGAATTATTGGAAGACAGATGCTCTTCAAGTCTCAGCAGGCAACTCCAGGGCCAGCGGACACAAGCTCTGATTTAAGCTTGGGCTCCGTGGTAACTTGCCGTGTCTCAGGATTCTGACCCCAGAGTGAGGGATTATGAAGGCATCGGAGAAGCAGCTGTGCCTTCCAGCAAGTTCATTTGGATTGATCTGCCTGCCACCTTTCCCAGGCACGGAAATTAAGAAGGAGAAGAAAATACAGCAGGCATCCGTGCTGGATTTGCTGGTCCACTGAAATCACCCATCAAAGTTGCACGCTGGGAAAGCTCATTTTATAGACTTGAAGTAATGAAGACGCAGACACTACTAAATATATGTTTTATTTTTTCAAAGCAATTTGAAAGCCTAAGCAAGTTAATGAGCTTCTTTAAAAAAAAAATCAGGCTCTTTCAATCCTCCCAGCAGGTTAGCCCTGATAGAAGTGATAGGCATATACTCCTCAAAATATGTGTATCTTAGCATGGTGTAAGATAATAACTCAATAATAGAAACACATTTATTGATCATCTAATGACATATTGGCACCAAGTATGGAGGGTTTTTTTTTTTTAATTCAGAACAGCTGTTGCCAAGAGAAGTTGATTAATGTGTATCATTATTGGAACATATGTGTGTTCACCCTTTGTCAGCCTGTGGGGAGGGTTGCACAGAAACAGAATTGAAGAGTACCTGTTTGAAACAGTAGGTATTTATTCTCAGAAAATGATGTGCAACTGAACAAGGGAATGAGTGCAAGAGTATGTGTCTCCCTGTGGATCGGAATTGCAGATCCTGCTCTATGTCCCTTCCCAGAGGGAGGCACGATTTTCTGCTCACAGCTGTGGAGCACTCCACGTGCAAAATTCTGTCTCTGCCTTCCTCATAAGAGCTCCACATTCGGATATGTGAATTGTTCTGCAGTGAAACTAACGGCATTTGAATGGGGTATGATTCTCACGTAACGGTGTTACAAAGATGACGTCCATAAACCCATGATTCTCAGGTAGTGGAAAGCGACACAAGCAAAAGATATCACTTTTTCCCCATCGAATTTCCTCATGTAGGACTCGACTGAATTCACATCACTGCTCCGACAGACAGCATGCAAGGGGCAGTGTGTGGAACGGAGGCAGTCACTTGTCCCCAAGCTCCATGGTCACCATGCAATATTTTCCAGGAGCTGGCTATGCTCTTTGACCTTTCAGTGGAGGTATATCAATGTGGCCACTTTAATAATGGGGGCAGCTTTATGAAAGGAAATCGGGCATGTAAAGATACCAAATCTTCAAGATTGGTTGTTTGGAAAGACGGTGATAAAAAGACCAATGTCAGAGGGACTGAGCCTGCTGCTCCGTTCACCCATCATTACAAATGAGCAAGGTCATGCTGCACAGACCATTGAACCTATTTGGGGCTAAGTTTCAGATATAAATTTATGAAAGATAATCCAAAATCTCCCTCATATCTAAGGGCAACATATTTCAGAAGTAAGGTGCAATATATATTTCTCACCCTTCCAACTGATGTGTTGGCTTGCAGAGGTCACGATGGTGTCAGCAACCATGTATTTAGAGCTTCCAGCTCTTGTTACATGCCAGTTCTTATCTGATTCTTTAAAGATACCTGACACTCTTATCATTTTAAAACACATCCCTGTCATAGGCTGAATTTTGCTAACAAATGAGAAGAGCTTGATATTTATACTATATGTAACAAATGAAGTGCTTTCCTTAATGATGTGGTTATTTAATAGATTAGAGTTTATATTCGTAATCTTGTACTATTATGCTTATAGAAGTTTTTTTTTTTTATCTAAAACCAAGAGCAAGGAAGATTATTCGTAACTCTATATCTTGATCTGCTTCTGTCCAGGAAAATGTACCTACATGTTGAGACACACTCATGGTTACAAGGAGAATTCTTTCATAATATAAATTTCTCAATATTCCTCCCCTCATTAGGCAGTGCCTCAATATTTACAAAGCGTATTTCTTTGAATTTAGCCTGTTTAGAAAAGAGAGAAAGGATGATGCAGGGGGAGAAGAAGGGGATGGAAGGATGTACCAGTATTTGAAAGGACATGGCTGCCCCAGTTTTCCCTTGAGGTTTAGCAAGTCTGGTCAGGGAAAGAAGACTCAATCAGCTACTGCAAGGAAAGTCAATCATTCATGGGAATGTGGGATGTTTGAGCTACACTCAGGGATAAATGACCCCAGAGCTACTACTCAAAAGAGACAGCAGGACGCCTCCTTAAGAAACTTGGTATTAACCACTTGGTATTAATCCTTAAACCTACCCCCTACACTCAGTGCAGTCAAAATATCTGTGTTGTATATGTATATCTGTGTAAGTTTAAATATTTTTAAATATTAGTTGAGTCAAAATAACATTCAATAAAACTCTTAGCAGCAGAACTATGAATATGAAGAGGAAATAAGAAATAGTGTGAAAGTTTTTTTAAAATAATTAAAAGATAGTGGTTCTGATAAGAATGAAAGACAGAACCATACCGGTAAAATATTACAAGTTCGTTTACTTTGTTTGTTTGTTTGTTTTACTGCCAGAAAATGTTTAGGAAACTTAGAATCTTATCTTCCCATTGGCTAGTTCCTTGCAGAGGTGAGTCTATGCCTTAGGACTCACGCAGAAGTTATGACTGTTAACAAGTTTAATTTTTAGCATAGAGTGTGGAACAGTCAAAGAGCCTACGAGAATACATACAGCATGACCCTGGCCTTCAGGCAAGCCACCAGTGGAAGTGTGTATGCCAAAGATATCATTCACATATGACCAAGATCCATCAGAATTCAAAGCAGGCACCTGTCATGAAGGCAGTTGTCTCTAGATGATTTGTCAGATATGAACAGAGCCAATGCCTCTTCGTTCCATCCTCAGACAAATACAGAGAACCAAGGGCTCACTCTCAAAGGTGAACCAGAGTCAGAAAGTCACTGGAAAGAAAAATTCAACTGGAATTTCAGAGGAAAATGGGAGTCTATGACTCACTGGGTGATGAAAAGAAAAACTAACAAGCCCAGAACTTATCCAAACTGAAAAGCACGGCAAATAAAAGACAATAAATTTGGGTTGTGGGAGGCAGCTTCAAAAACCTCAAGGAAAAGCTGCATGATCTTTCAGTACCATTTCCCCCAAATTTTGAAGCCCCCTGATATTGCAAAATGTAGCTAGGTGTTGACAGCATGGGCGGTGTGGTTGAGGGAGGTCCCCAGAAGCACACATACAAGGAAGCTGAAAATGAATGGTTTCTGATACTTTGTACCAGTCTGTTCACACATTGGACCTCCAATGACATTGTGCAGTGCAGCCAATCGTCCCATAAATCTGTCACGAGAAAAAAAAATGAGTGCAAGAATCAGGTTGCAGCCAGCGGACTTGAGGCTGGCCATGCAGCAGGGCTCCTGGTCAACCCAGGGTATGCACACAGCCTAACCCATGAGGAAAGGTGATGAGACTAGGGAATGGCTCCAAACCCGGGAAGAAGACACGGCATTGCAGAGTGTTTTTATGGAAAAATCTAAAAGGTCTTTCCAAGCAGAAATGATGTCAATGAGGCTCCTAGCCTGCAGCATTTTTCGTGGACATTTGTGTCAGGACAACTTTCCATCTGTCACCTGGCAGGGCCAGGACAGAAGTCCTCCACATCCAGGAACCGTTGCACTATGTGAAGCCTGCCAATATCCTGATCATGACATTGCTGAGACTGATTCGGAAAGGGACAGTCCACTGCTCAAGTCAGGAGGGGCCATGCCCGCCGTCTGCCAGCAGCTGAATACAATGGAGATCAGCAATCCCTCACGTAAACATTCTCTTGGAGTCTGTCTCTTCAATTAGTAGACTTTATTTTAGAAAGCATTTTAGATTTACAGAAAAGCTGGGGGGAAAGTAGACTTCCCTCATGTACGCCTTTCCTGCTCCCACCCTACACACACACACACACACACACACACACACACACACACACTGGGTTTCTCCTGTTATCAACATCTTGTTCTGTGTGGTACATTTGTTACAATTGATAAACATATTGATACAACTGAAGTGCATATTTTACTTTAAGTTGGACTTTGTGTTGTACCTTCCTATGGGTTTTTCCCCCCTATGGGTTTTTGACAGATGTGTAATTCCATGTGTCCATCATTACAATGTAGAATCATTTCCTTGCCTTATCAGGTCTGATCACCCAAGGCCTTTCCTCCCGACTCGCTGACAACCTCTGAGGTTTAGACCATCTCTATAGCTGTGCCCTCTCCATAATAGCCTGTCACTGGAATTAGATAGTATGTAGCTTTTTCAGCCTGGCTACTTTCACTGAGCAACATGCCATTAACGCCTTCCTTGTATGTTTATGAGTTGATGGCTCATTTCTTTTAATCTCTGAATAATATGCCATTATATGGTAGTTTGCTTACCCATTGACTTGTTAAACGCTATCTCAGGTGCCTCCGACTTGAGGAGGTTATGAATAAAGCTGTTGGAAATGTCCCCGTGCGGGTGTTTATGTGCTAAGTTTTGAGCTCATTTGGTGCAGTGCCTTGGAATGTGGTGCAGGATCATATGATGAGATTGGGTTTAGTTTTGTAAGGAGCTGGAGCCAGGGTTTCCTGATCCCATCATTGACACATCTACTGCCTGACGAGCCTCCCTGCTGGGCCCTCATGCCTCTGGATTTGTTCCCTGTCTCTCTTCGCCCACACTCTTGGGACAGAGGAGATGGGTGCTCTTTGGAAAGCACTCACATACCAAACACCCTGAATCTTACCGTTCCTGAAATCTCTTTGTCAACTGTGATGTGGTCGCTCTTAAGGGTGTTTTTTAGTTTTTCTGACAGATTACAAACATTAGTGAACATTTCTGTGCTTGTAAAATGGTAACAGATACAAATAGCAGTGATCACATTCATGAAAATGTTACATGTCTGGAGCTTTTTGTACATTCTAGGTGCTGTTCTCAGACCTCATATCCTTTCTTGCTGCGGTTGCCATTCTCACTCCTATTGACCCAGTTCCAACTCAATGTGACCGTATAGGACAGAGGACAACTGCCCCTGGGGTTTGTGAAACTGTGGGTCTTTACTGGAAGAGGGAGCTTGATCACTATCCCACGGAACGGCAGGCAGTTTTGAGGTATTGCCCTGTGGTTAGCAACCCAAAGCATGACTCACTTCACCCACAGAGCCCCTGCAGTTGCCATGATAGAGACCCTGTAGGGCAGGGCATATAGATAGATTATTATTATGCATATCACCATTTCACAGATGAGATCATAAAATCTTTTTTTTACCCCAAAGATTTTACTGGGGGCTCTTACAGCTCTTATAACATTCAATACATCATTTGTATCAAGCATATTTGTACACATGTTGCCATCTTCATTTCCAAATAATTTTTACTTGAATCCTTGATATAAACTCCTCTTTCCCCCTCCTTTTTTTTTTAATGAATCTTTTTATTGGGGACTCATACAACTCCCATCACAATCCGTACATATATCAATTGTATGCTGGCTACATTTGCACACTTGTTGCCATCATCACTCTCAAAACATCCTCCCTCTACTTAGACCCCCAGTACCAGCTCCCCGTATTTCCCTTCCCTCCTCCACCCTCTCCCCCATGAACCCTTAATAATTTACAAATTGTTATTACTTTTTCATATCGTACACTGTCCAATGTGTCCCTTCACTCACTTCCCTGTCATCCATGCCCCAGGGAGGAGGTTATATGTAGATCCCTGAAATTGGTTCCCCCTTTCTATTCCACCATCCCTTCACCCTCCCAGTATCACCACTCCTACCACTAGTCCTGAGGGCTCATCTATCCTAAATTTCATATGTTTCTGACTCCTGTGTACAGCCCCTGGTCTAGCTGGATTTGTCCGGTAGAATTGGGATCATGATAGTGGGTGGGAGATCATAAAATCTTATAAGGAACTCCTTTTTTCTCTCAAGGTCACAGTGGGTGAACCAGCACAGGGTAGTATAAGTTATTATTTCAGGACCAAAAAGATGTGGCTTTAATCTCTTAAGTATAAAGTGAGTGCCTAATATTCTAGAGAAATAAGTTAGAAACTGAGTAACTAATATTATAGAGGAAAAGATATCTGATTTTATTTACATACTTAAGAAATTTTGTTACACGTTTATTAGGAAAGTTAGAGAGAGAGAGAGAAGGTAATAAACGCAACCAGGTGTGAACCATGCTTATCTGTGAGATAAGCGATAATTTTCTTCTAATGGTTTATCATTGCCTCTTGTTCTCCACTACAAAAAAGGAGGGGGTATTATTTGTAAAACACCATGAATTCTACTGGCAAAGCACAGTCGTAGTAAAGATGTCTTTAAAACGCTGTGAGATTGTAGGGATGACAGGTGGCTGAGTGATTGTCTTTTCCAGGAGGTACAGGAAACGTTGACTGCTGGCTTCCACTTGCTGCTCCCAAATATGCAAGCACATTTCTGCCAAGTGGATTTCAACTGATGATGGCACCATCCACCTCCACCACCCCCCACCCCCCATCTGCTACAGGGTAGAATTTTTCTAAAGGGTTTGGTTTGGGCTCCTGTTTGGGTGGGAAATGTTGTCTACAGCGGAGCCCTGGTGGCATAATGGGTATGCATTGAGCTGCTAACTGCGAAGTCAACAGTTCAAAAACACCCATTTCTCTTCGGGAGAAAGAGGAGGCTTTCTCCTTTTGTAAAAGAGTACAGTCTCAAAAGATCACAGGTCCAATTCTGCCCTGCCCTCCAGGGACTCTATGATTTGGCGTTGACTGGATGGCAGTGAGTTTGGGGCAGGGGTTAGTTGCTGATGTGGGTGTTTTGTTTTTTTGTTTTGAGGGGTGAGGGGGACAGGTTCTCTGTGAGTCAGAGATCATTCAATGGCACCGAATTGGGTTTATCTGGTGTTCTTTTTAGCAAGCGAAAGCAGTTTACTATGGGAAGCGTTGGCAGTTTGCATCCATCCAGAGATACTGCTGGAAGTTTGCTACCATAGAGTTTACAGGCAAGACCACTCTTGGGACAGTACGGTGGTGAAACTCATGGGATTAGCATCAGTTGGAGCTCACTTGACAACAATGGGAGGTATTATATTGATCTTCAAAGAAGCAGATGGCTGGGGTGATTTTTCTGTGCAGCTGGACAGTGGATTTGAACTGTCCTCCTTTAGTTTAGTAGCCCACTACAAACAGCATCTACCATACAGGGCGCTCCTGACTTCCCACGAGGCTGCTGCCTACAACTTCAAATCCTTGGGTGTGGCATTGACAGACCTCAGTCTGAAGGATCAGCATTTGAGCGAGGTTATTTGGGATATCGCTGGCTTTTGCTGAGGTGGATGTTTTCTAGGCAATAAAGCCAAGTTATTCTGGGCTTTCATAATTGTGAGTTAGATAGGTGGTTTGTGTATGAAATGTTTCATTTACCTGCTGTGCATTCTGTTGACTTTGGATAAGGCTAGAAACAATTTTGTGCACGTTCCTTCAAATGATGGCCTGTGGTTACATACAGCCCACCTTATTGTTACATACAGATTCGCTTCACTGGGACAGACTAGGCTCTGCAAGCGGGCCTACAAAGGGAAGTCATGGTGTCAGCCCACATTATTTATATTTGGACATCTCCATTGTGTATTTATTTGTAATAGTGGGTTTGCTGTTAGATAACTATCTGTGTGTGTCTCAGAATAGCATAATATATCTGCAAAGGTATTAGTTAACTTTTCTCCAGCCACTTTTGATTGTGATACCATTTTGTGATTCCTAAATTGTAAAGGAAATTTATCCTGAAACAAGCACCCAGCATGCCTTTCCAATGTTAAAATATACACCTTAGTCCAGATCCAAGTTACAGTTTAAATCAACAATTTTCAGAGTCTAGATGAGCACAGTTGAGCACAATGTGTCGTGGTCCTAAATATCAGGCTATTTATGCAAATGACCAATATGGCAAACATGATGAAATTGACCTACCAAAGAGACAGAACTGAAGTTAGGAGGCAGAGCTGCAGGCCCAGGTGATGATGAAAGCACATGGAAAAGGTCGCCCTTTGAGAGTCATCATGGTAGAGACCTTGTTTTTCCCCAGGAGCCCTGGTGCTACTGCTGGTTAAGTGCTGGGCTGCACATCACTGGGGCGGTGCTGCAGATGCACCAGCCACTCTCAGGAAGATAGCCCTTCTGCTCTGCTAAGGAGTGATGCTCTCAGAAACCAAAGAGAAGCAGCTCTCCTCTTCCCTGTGGCTTCACGATGAGTGGAAATGACTGGATGGCAGGGAGTTTTACTTTGTTTTGACCGAGCAGCTTGTAGAGCCCTCTCTGCCAGGATTTATGATAGTTAACACCTCTGTTGAATCTCTTCCTTTCTCTCGTCCCTTTTTCCAAACCTCTGTGGATCCTGTTTCCCATCTAGTGTGTATAATGGATACCTCCAGCCTCACCTCATGATTTCAAGAGCACTCCCATCCTTACTTCCTCACAGGCACTCTTTCCGTACCCCTTCCCATCCCTCCTTCCCTGTGGGTCCTTCCTAACCAGTGTAGACTACACAGTGTGTCTTTCCTGCTTGCTTTTGACATGATTTGAATGGTTTTTGTTTTCCTAAGACACTTTCTCATGAAACTATTCTAACATTTTAAAAATGATTACATTGAGGCAACTTCAGCATGAAAAGGGAAAAAAATGGCATTTTTACACTGTCAGAGGCATTATTTAAGTTTTTAAAAAAATTTTGTCAAGTGACCATGACGTAGGAAGAAAATTTTAAAGCCCTGAGATGTAAAGTGAAATTTGCCAATTTGGGAAAGAGAAAAACTACCCCTACTTTTTGACAACAGGTCCTGAATCTTGAGTTTTAAAATTTGCTTTGTTGTTGGAAGTGCTTCTACCTTTCAAATGTCTTTGGAATGTAGCCATCATAAGATTTTCGTATGAAGTGCAGGAGAAACTACACTGTGATGCAAAAAGATCAAATCTAGATTGTGCTCAACTGGGCAGTAGAGAAGTCAGATAGACCTCGAGTCAACTGATCCAGGTAATCCTGTGCCAGGAGAGGTGCCCTGTGGCGGGCACCTGTGTGGTCCCTGGAGCAGGAGCATCCACATGCGAAATGGTGTCCTTAGACTCCACTGCAGACCAAATGAACCAGGATGGTGGGGCCTGACAAGCCAGTAAGAAACCCTCCAGGGGGTTGTCTCTGGTCAATAAATGAGTACAACAGACTACAGAGGTGAGGGAATCTAGGTGAAGGATAAATGTCAGTTGTAATTGGCTGACTCACATGGAGAAGGAAAGATTTGAGCTGCCACTAAAGACAGAAGGACTCTTAGGAGGAAAGAAAAGGGCCTTTTCTCAGTAAAACTCAAAGGAGCAAGTGCATCAAGTTGGAAATACCTGTGATAGCAAACTTTCAAACTGAAGGTGCAGTGGAATGTGTCTCTAACATGTTCTCCTCCCTTGACTTCTAAATGGAGTCTCTCTGGGTTCCACATTTACCCACAAGTCCATTCTCCCAGGTGTCTCCCTGTGTCTGCTGTCCCTGAGGGGAGAAAATGTTCTGAGCGTGAATGACTGGGCACCATTCCCACCATCAACAGAGGGAAGGCCACACAGAGTGGAAATATACTTAAAGTTGCATGTAGAGTTCATTTCTCTCCATTTCCATGCAAAGAACCCAAACCGTCTCTGTTCCAAAATGCTGAATTTTGTATAATGGTCATCATTTTTAAAGTATAGCTGACTTTCGAGAAGGTGAATTAGATTGTTATAGGCTATGAAATAGAAGGGAAATGAAAATAGAAGAACAAAAGAAAGCTGATCAGACTTGGGCATCTAGAGAGAATGGGGCTGGTCTCAGTTATCCAGAGATCTCAGCTGGGGACAGGGGAGCATGGCAGACAAGGCTACTCTTCCTTCCCTAAAGAGGACCAGAGAGAAGTCTTTCTAACACAGAAAGATGTGTCAGTTCAGTATGTAATGTGAAGAGACACATCTAGTCCGAGGTGTTGGGAAATTGAAATGTGAACGGTCTTTTCCCAATAATATTTTGTAGTTGGGGGAAAGGCTTAAAGTTCACTCTGACCACTTACGGTAGTCAGAAACTCATTCATAGGCCAGTGTGTGAGAAAGAAAGAAAAAATTAAAATAACCTCATATAAACCACAAAATATTGGCCTCTAGATAAGTCTAGCCAGACCAGAAGGGGAACAAGAATGGAATAAGTGTATTTTGCCCTAATGGAAATCCGGAGTGAAAGTTCACAGTTGGGCAGTAAGAAAATGGCCTGCTTTCTAAAGAACTATGAGTCGAAAGACCCATGCCATCTCTAAATATGAATTTGTTCCTTAGAGTTTGCAGGTGATAAAACTTAGAAATTATGAAAAAGAAGTAAAGGGATAGACCTAAGAAGGAATTTTGCAATCTATGCTAAAATACGGTAATAAGTTAGCGAAATATGTCCTTTTTATTTTTTTAATGTTTATTACAGCAAAGTAGCTAAGATTGTGTCTATCAGTAATGGCCTTCACTTTCATATACAATTCAGGGGAGGGGTGGGGGTGAGGATGTGCTAGACAAAGCCTCTTGGTGCTCTGGGAGGTGTGAGAGAAGCAGGTAACACTGCCTCACCTTCCCACATGTTCACAACTGGTGCATATTGAAAGACAGCTCCGGGGGTTCTGAACAAGTCCACCACACTTTCAAGATTATAATGTATTAATGTGCTAGGTGACATTCTCTATATAGCTTCTGAAAATAACCTGAATGCAATCTGTTCTTTATCATCGACAAGGTTCTGTTTTGATACCTACACTAATAAATGTCAATGAACATGCTCATCCATCATAGGAGTGGGTTGGGGGAGAGGTCAGGCAGTGTAAGATATGACAGAATAATAAGAATGTATAAAGCATTGAGGGTTGGTGGGGAAGGGAGAGCAGGGGAAGCGGGGAAGGGAAGGAAAAGCCGATAGCAGGGGCTCAAGGGCAAGGCAGATGATTGGAGAACAATAACAGCAGCAGACACGTGGAAGTGCTTGGCACAGTATGTTTATTGAGCTATTGTGAAAAACAGTGTACGAGCCACAATATAATGATTTTTAATAAAAAAAGAATATAAATTTTTACCAAGAATTTAAACCACACACTGTGTCAGTTTGAGGAGACCGTTTTTAGTGCCTGTGGTCATGATTGATGGGTCCTGTCAAGTCGTTTCTGACGTTTAGCAACCCTGTGGACTAGAATACGTAACACTCCCAAGTGCTGGGCCATCCTGACAGTTGTTTTTAGGTTTGAGCCCTTCCAGGCAGCCACTGTGTCAGTCCATCTTGTTGAAGTGGTTTCTCTTTTCCACTGCCCCACTGCTTTGCCCAACACGATGTCCTTCTTCAGGGACTGGTCTCTCCTGAAACCCTGTCCAAAGATCAGGAGAGGAAGTCTCACTGCACGTGGCACTAAATAGCATTCTGGCTGTACTTCTGGCCAGACAGATCTGCCTGTCCTTCTCACAGTTGGGAGTACTGTCAGTCTTCTTCACCAGCTCCATCATTCAAGTGCATCGATTCTCCTTTGGTCTTCCTTGTTCAATGTCCAATTTTCATGTCCATATAAGGCAATTGACACACGATACCAGGGAAGAGGACGCCAACCAACCCAGGGACAAGGGGGAAAAAGAGATCACAAATCAATGATGAAGAGGACATAAAATGCCTGGTTGCTATGGTATTTTCCATCACCTCATAGACATGTGAAAATCGGGCACCAAATAAGGAAGGTGGAATGCATTTGAAATAGAATGCTGGATATGAATATTGAAAACACCATAGCCTGCCAAAAGAACAAACAGACCTCTCTTGGTAGAAATACAGCCAGAATACTTTATATAGGTGAGAATACCATTATTTGTCTCATATACTTTGGATATACAATTAGGAAACACCAATCATTGGAAAGGATTTCATGCTTTGGTAAAGTAAGAGGGGCAGTGAAAAACATGAAGTCCCAGGACAAGATGAATTGACACAATGGCTAGAACAGTGGGCTTAAACGTAAAAGCAATTAAGATGGCACAGGACTGTGTCAAGTTTTCTTCTGTTCTATATAGAATCTCTGTGAGTCAGAAACAACTGGATGAAACCTGACCGCTACAAATTCTACACAGTAGACATACTTGACCTATTGGGTAGGTATGGGTCAAAACCAATTCAAAAGCACTATTTTATTTATTTGTTTCTTTTCTGAAAGATGAAAAGAATTCATCTTGTAATATTATTTATTTCCATGCAAGTATACTCTCACTCATTAAATATTGATTCCATGACCAAAAAAAAATAAATGCCTGGTGGGGTTCAATGAAGAGCATTGTAGCCAAGAGGAAGTACAGAGAGTGAAATGAAGGTTGAACACGATAATGGGACGGGAGGAAAGTAGAAGAAAATAGAGGAAATAATCAGGCATCAGAAGACACTTTTAGAGGTATAAACATATTGTGCACATATGTAAATATATTAATATATAATGATAGGTATATATGTGTGTGTGTTACGTATTAAGGTAGCAGACAGACATTGGGACTCTACTCAATCCCTCCCTCAATACAAGACCACTTTGTTCTAGTAACCTAGCATTCCATGATGCTCACCTTTCCAACATGATCGCTGAAACCAAAATGGGTGTCTAAGCTAATGTGATGAAAAATGCTGATGGTGCCTGGGTTCATAATGGCCTGAAGATAAACAAGTAGCCATCTAGCAGGGAAGCGACACAATCCACATGGAAAAGCACATTACCCATGTGATCACAAGGTGTGATGAGATTAGGCATCAGACATCAGAAGACCCAAAACAAACAACCATTTTGAAACAAATAGGGGGAGTCTGAATGGAGACATAAAGCCTCTCTGTAGAGAGTTGGGCATCTCCTCACAGAAGGGTCACAAGGAAGGGACGAGCCAGCTAGGGCACAGCATAGCACCGCTGAAACACCCAATATTCCTCTAGTTCTTTAACACTTCCTCCACCACCCCACGCCCAATCTTTATCTTACAAATCTGGCTAGACTGAAGCTGGCACACTGCTACAGATAAGAGCTCTCTACACACAGAATCTAGCACAGGCAAACATCTCAGGATCAATAATGAGAGTAGCAATACCTGGAGGGCAGGGGAATAGTGGAAGGGTAGGGGAGAGAAAGAGGGACTAGATTGCAAGGATTAACATTCACCACATCACCCCAGAGGAAGGAAAAAAAGAATCGTGAGTGAAGGGATACAGGAAATTAAGTAAAATATGAAAATAAATGTAATTTATAAATTATCATGGGTTCACTAGGATGGGAGAAGGAGGGGGGAAATTGGAGCTGAAACCAAGAGCTCAAGTAGAAAGAAAATGTTTTGGAAATGATGATGACAATATATGTACAAATATGCTTGATACAATTGATGTATGGATTGTTATAGCAGTTGTAGGAGCACCCAACAAAATGATTTGAGAAAAAAAAAAAAGAAAATACCATAGCTTGTGTTAGGCATTACCGTAGCCCTCAAAGAAGCGTCCTTGCTTCATAACACTTTAAAGAGGTCTTGTATGGCAGAGTTATTCAATGCAACCAAAAAGTAATACCCTGGCCACTTCTGAGGTCCTAGCCACTGAAAACCTTCTGGACTAAATCTGTAATGTCTAGAAGACCCTAGAGCCCAGGAATACACTTATTGTTACAATGCAGAGTCAACGTGACCCGCAGCATTGAGGAAGGTGTACATGCAAGTCAGTTGAATGTGGATTGTCCTTATCGCTTCTGAAGAGAATGGAGATCTAATTCTTCTTTTTCCTATAATATATAGGAGGTGTATTGTATTTATAATATAATTCACATAACCTTCATTCAAATAAATTGAATCAAAGGGTACTTAAGGCAACTTTTTGCTCATATCGGTATTGGTAAAATTTATAAAACTAGAAAAAGTATAATATTTATAAAAATTTAAAAACTAGAGAAAGTATAATAGTCTTTTAAAAATTAATACTTAAAAATAATTTACAAAATGTTTTTATTAATGGCATATACTAAAGAAAACCACTGATTGAAGTGTTTAAAAATCAACACCAAGCTAGCTCAGTAACATATGCTAAAAAGAGATGAAGTGATGACAGGATTTATGCTAAAATAGTATTAAGTACTATATTTCCCTCTGAATTTCCTGAGTAGCAAGGCATTAAGGGTTGAAGTTTTTCCCCCCAAAAAAACTGTTTTGCAAATGCTAACATCTACACTTGTGGTTATAATTCCGTTTGGGAATGTGTTGTCGTTGTTAAGTTAATGAAGCAGGATTATCATAGGATGTATTTTAAGTCACTCTCTTGAGCTATAACAGCAAATAAACAAAAAAGAGAGGCAGAGATGAGAGAAGATTCATGTCAAACTACTTGGGGTTCTCAAAGAAGCATGAAACAAGTTGAAGAACCCAGGTTCTTTCCCCAGAGAGAGAGAAAGTTTCCCCTATCGCCAGACCTCTGAATTCATAGTTTGAACCTCCTGCATTTAAAGAAACTCAATTTCTGTTTGGTTAGGCCATCCTTGTGTAATATTTCTATGATAGCAGCTTTATACAGCAAAGACACAAGCAAAGGGGCTGAGGATTTCCACTATGTCAAAAGTACATATTCCTTTAATGAAATGAGAAGGGGGTAAAGAAATAAAAAGAACTAAGACAGGGGCTGAGCCCCATTGGCGCAGTGGTTGTGTGCAGGACTGCGGCCCATAGGCTTGGCAGTTCAAATCTAGCAGCAGCTCTCCAGAGCAAGGCTTGGCTTCCTACTCCCACCAGGGCAGTGATGCCCCCAAAAAGAAAGAAAAAGAACTAAGACAAAGTCGATATTTTCACAAAAGATTTTGAGTAATAGGTAGGCAATATCTCTCATAACGAGCCCGGTGGTGTAGAAGTTATACATAAGATGTTTTCCACTTGTATATTTATAATCCGCTTTCCTGATAAAATAGGATGTATCAGTACCTGGGAGGTGTAATCCTCGCTCGCAAGTTTGAGTCCATTGTGGCACCTCCTGTGTCCATCCATCTCACTGCGTACAGGTCTCCCAGACCCTCTTTGGCTCTCCCTTTCATCAAACAGGCGTCCTCGTCAAACCATCAATTTCTTCTGAGATAGGAAGACAAGATCAGGCAAAAGACTCAAATAGTGTGCTGTTGTTTGGGCCCAATTCTGTTCCAAGTTTACGTTGACTTGTTTTTGGAAGTAGACAGCCAGAACACTCTTCCTCGTCCATCTTATTCTGGAAGTTCTACCGGAACCTGTCCACCATGCATGACTGCTGATACTGGAAAGATTGTCATCTAACTCCCAGTAGTACAGGAAGATGCATATCACCCCCCAAGGAGAGCAAACTGACAGACAGTGGCATCAACTTTACATCAGGAGTAATTGCTGAACGATGTGTTATAAAATTAAGTAAAGCAAAAAGTAAATACATACTTTGCTTCCTAGAGTTCTCATGATACAGGGCACTTGGAAGAATTTAGCTAAAAAAATACACTCGTGTCAAATGATTCAACCCTGCTTCATCCTAGATTCAAAACCTTCGATTTGAGATTACGACCCTTTGACAGATCCCTGAGCCACAGCTTTTCTACGATGTTGATTAAGCTGATTTAAAGTGCTTTCTTACACTGGACAACCTGTAGACAGAATTCCTCTTTTGATGATGGCAGCAAATTGACAGAGGAGCCAAGTTCAAAGGAAGTAAGTTCATTTGAGTAACAGAAGATAACTCAAAACCAATTGCTTCTGTCATGATCTCTTTAAATTACCACCTTTGTGAACCACAATAATCTTGTTGAAAAGGGACTAAGTCAACATCAAAAAGCTTTTGGAGGGCTGAGCCCCAGTGGCATAGTGGTTGAGTGTGGGACTGCAGCCCACTGGCTTGGCAGTTCAAATCCAGCAGCAGCTCTCCAGTAGGCTGGGCCTACTACTCCCACCAGAGGGCAGTGATGCCAAAAAAAAGTTTTTGGAAATTAGATGTGAAGTCTTGTAAACAAACCCATATAGACACATTCTTCTTGAACATTTTTACATCCAAAGACACAGACAAAGAGCTTTCGGAGGCAAAGTTGTAGATAGCTGGAAAAGAGGGATGCTTGTAAATATTTCAAATCTGCAACAGTATGCTAAAAAACTGGCACCAAGGATACTCTCACAGTTTTGTTCTGTCTTAGATTTATCAATTCTGATAATCAAGGGATGATATTAAAATAGGCATGTCTTCAGACAAAGAAAAAATCGAATTAAAAAATTATGTGTACAATTCAAATATGAAAAAAATGTATCTCGGAGAGGAACTATGTAATACACAACTTTCAAGTTTAATATATTTTAAATAAAATTTCCTATAATTAAAATGCTATAATTATATATAGCTACACATATATCCAAAATCAGAGTTATTTAAACATTAATTAACCAGGGTTTTTTGGCCCCAGAAGACAGAAACATGCCTTGAGATATCTAAACAGAAAACTTAATTTTTTTTTCTTGGATCATGTTCCTGGGAATGCCAATGGCTGCATCTTCACTCAAGCACGCCTGAGTCCTGAGCCTACACATTGTCTTAAGGCTGTCTTTCTCTGTACCCTTAGACAAGTTCGCCCCATGTGTTACTCCAGATGGCTGCCATTTATCCCAAACTAATTTCCAATCCACTTATTCCTGATGCCAAACCAAAAGATGAATCAAAACACTGACATAATGTTGAACAGGTGAATAGCTCTAATGACTTGGCAATGATTCTTTTTGTACAGCAAGTGGCTTTCCAATTTTCTTGTCCAATCATATTCATAAAGGGCTTAATTGAGTTACCAAAATGCAGATCACTAAACAATTGTGCAATAGGTAACAGTGATTTGGGGCACGTATCAGAGAGAGAGAAAGGAAGAAAGCAAGGAAGGAAAAGAAATTATATAAAGTAATAGCCCTAGAGTCTTCTTTGTTTACCTCTTCTTTTTGTGAACAAACAAGGTTTTCTAGTGCTTATATTCATAATCATGAAAAGCATTAATGGAATTTTCCCAACCCTGCCACATTTTAACAATAATTAATTGAATAGTTTTAATCAACTGGAAAAAAAATGTACTTAAATGATATGTTTTCCTTTTGCTTAATAAGTATCATAATTTCTAATAGATTTCACATCACTTATATTAACTGTTTCTTTTTCTATTATCACACTAATGGGGGGAAAGAAGGTGTATCATAATCATATAGAGAGGGAAATAAAAACTAAATCTTAATTTATATTTGTTTTATAAATGGAGGTTTGATCAATATGTTAAAAAATGCTAAGGCATAAAAATTCATTGTATACCAATGAGATTCTGTGGGGTAGTGATCAGAAAAAGGCTGTCCAGGAAAAGGGACCTGGCAGGCTGTAACAAGGAAAGGGGGCCTGCCTGTCCAAGGAAGGATGCGTCCTCTCTTACAGGAAGGTTGGTGAGTGTAAGATTCCTAGGCTATTCCTATTGTTTTGGTTACATTCTAAAAAATGAAGAAATATTTCCTTTTAAAATATCAATATTTGCAGAACAGTAGAGATTACATCTGTTGCAACCAACTGAACTCATGATAGAAATTTTCAGAATTCAATTAAAAATGCAAGAGGGCACATGGTTTTTCAAAATTATTTTAAGGGCTAAGCCGAAGGGGGAAAAAAACACACATGAAAATGCATCATGTTCACGGGCACCAGAAGGTCAGGAGCACTTTCCAAGAAGCTCTACCTAATTTCACCATTTATGCCCTGTGGCTAGAACACAGTGACCCAAGTCTTTATATATTAATCTAAAGGATGAGCATTGTTTGTAAACAGCATGTGGAAACCATAGGCATCTATGGGGCATGAAGAGGTATTTCGCCTTTGAAATAGTCTCTCCAGGTCATAGCAGCTTGGTGAAACAGACCTTTAATACTTCTCCTTTTTTAATGATCAAGAAATTAATTAAATTAAAGATACAGGATATTTAATTTGCATTTTCAAATAAAAGCATATTTTCATTTGATGGCATTGGTGGTTCAGTGCCAGACATCTCACCTGCCCTGCAGGAAATCTGGAATTGATTCCCTGCCACTGTCTCTGTCACTGGAGGTTTAAATGTTGACCTACTGCTGAATAGGTTTTAACAGAACTTCCAGACTAAAGTAGAAAAGGAAAAAAGGGCTGGTGGTTCTTTCTGAAAATCAGCTAGTGAAAATTCTTTGGCTCATAATCATCGAACCAACAGCAACAGCACTTTCCATTTCAGCAAAGAAACAAACATGAATCTACTACAAAAATAGATGTGTGTGCATGCATATATGTGGTATATATATGTGTCATTTATTGTATAAAATGTTTTCCTTGTACAAGGAAACCTCACTAGAAATCGTGCCAAGCTGAAAATGATTTCACTTAATATGAAGTAGTACTAAATTAGCATTTTCTTTTTTATACTTGTTACTTTACATGGGAATTTTTCAAAGTTCTCATTTAGACTTACTGATATTTGAACCAAGGGATTACCTGTTTCACATGAAGAATGATAGAAGGGTTATACAAATGTGATGCACATTTTTGTTTACCATAAACAATTCCTTTACCCCAAGCCACCTCCCCCACAGCTATTTTCATAAATGCAATATAATTATGTATGAATTCTTTTTTTTTTTAAAAAGCTAGCTTAGCATGCTTAGGATAATAGTCAAGAGGAGGATGCAGTTGGCACAAAACAAAGTATACATTATTTTAAAAAGATATGGAAGTAGTTTTTACCTAGACTTTGTGTCTATTAATTTAGAAGATATTTAATCCTGGATTTATACCAAACTTCTGAAGAAAAAAAAAAACACCAAGCACAAATTAGATGTGTTTTTCCACATATTTCTTTAAACCTGAAATAGTAGCTTAGCTTGAAAAGATTATTCACACCTTAAGAAAAGAGCAAATTTGTCGGTGCATTAATTAACTTGAAAATAATGACAACACACTGAGGGAAGTCAGAAAATAGAATGAAAGCAATCTTGTGTTCTTTATCAAATTCTTACATAGTCACCAATCATCGTGGTTTTCTATCATCTTATTTGGAATTTCATTAAATGAGCAGCATTTACCTGTAGAATGGAGGGTAGGGTTTATCAAGATCTATTAACTCTCTTGGTTTTCAGAAAAGATTATGCACAGTTCCGGGTAGAGTTTGGACTGGAATATGAAATTCTGACTGGCTAGTCAGAGTCATCTAACTCCACACAAAAGGCTCGTAAGCTGATCGAACAGGTTGCTTGGGAAAGAAGTCATCAGAAATCACCACCGCGCCAGGAAGTCTCCTGGGAACAGTCATTCCGCTCTACAGTCCTCTCGGCTCACTCCTCCTGGCATGCTGTGGTACCTGCAGAAATCTCTTCCTGTATCTCAGCTCTCCTCCTTCCCACCCCTTGTTCTACGGTCTAAGCAATACCCAGGCATCACTTCCCAGACCACCCCTCGCCCCAACACTCCTCATGGCCCCCCAGTTATCAGTTGAAGCTTTTGCTTAATTTCAAACAGTATCCTCAACCTTTACAAAGAAAAACATCCTCTCTCTAACTCCTAAGAGATATGAAACAACTGTAGACAACTCCTCTGGATGAGACCACTGAATTCAAAAGGGAGTACAGGAGAGTCCTGTCCCGTGTTGGCTGTGAATCTCCAGAGGTGTGTCTTGACCATTCCCTGGGCAGGTGGCCCCAAGGGTGAGTCAAGACTTCCTTAGGAGAGAGATTGCTGATGGGCTACAAGTGGAGTGGACCAGGGCTGCGACTGACATAGGTTTCAAACCGACAGAGGGTGACCATATGGCGGCATCCACTTGACGGCAGTGAGATGGCAGTGTCTTTACATCTTTTTGGTTTTTAGTTTGGTGGTGGCATGCTGGTGTTGGGCAACTAACCACAAGGTTCACAGTTTGAAACCACCAGCCGCTCTGTAGGATGAAGCACTCTTGTCCAGTGAAGAGTTCTAGATTCATAAACCCACATTTTAGCCAATGCTACAGTTTTGTGGGGTCAGAATGGAGTTCAGGGAGGTCAGTGGGTTTGGTTTGTTTGTGGTCACTTACATCCTTTGAACATAAGCACCCTCGACCTGGATAAACACTTCCAGGGTTGGCATTGGCATTCTTTTTAAAGAGTTCTAAAACATCTCTTTTGGGATTACCTTTTATTCTAATCTGCTGAGGCTGTTGGATACATATTGAACTGCTAACTGCAGGGTCAGTGGTTCAAATCCAGTAGCAACTTCTTGGATAATGATGAGGCTAATGGCTCCCATAAAGATTTTCAAAGCCTCAGAAACTCTCTGAGTACCATGAAATCTGGGGGCAGTGGGTTTGGGGTTTTCTTTTTCTCCTGTAAGAATATTGGAGTCTTTGATTGGTGCAAATAGTTTACACACTGGACTACTAACCAAGTGGTTGTTGGTTCAAGTCCACCAAGAGGGTCCTCAGAAGGAAAACTTGGGCAGTTTCTTCTGAAAAATTAATGCTGAAAGCCCTATGGAGTACAGTTCTACTCTGACACAGTGGGGTCTCCATGACTACTACTGATTAGCTGCTCCCTCATAAACTGTGAGTCATCGGACAACCTGAACTCTGATGGGAAGCCTGCATCTCACCAAACCTTGGCTGTCATGTGCCTGTGTACTCACCGAGGAGCTGAAGCTTGCAGGTGGCATTGAATTATGTACTGCAGCCCATTGGTGTACAGTACATCCTGCCCCAAAGCAAACCCCCAAATCCCTGGGTTCAGGCATCTCTGAATCATCTTCTCTGCTGGTATTTGATTCAAGATCCCTAAAACCTGAAACCTACATCATCCTTCTCACTGTACCATGCTGTTTATAATCTAAAGAGAGAGGGCGAGTGTGGTTCAGTGGCATGATGAAAGGGGAAACAGGAAAGGTCAAGCACTCAGGGGGGTGCTCACCTCTTGACCTCCATGGAAAGTTCTCTCTGAGTGGAATGGCCATTTTTGACTTAGAGGCTGCAGAAACGCTGCAGCTGACAGCCATACAAGATGTGAGAGAAGATCAGTAGACCATCGCACACAATTCTTACTGTTGTCTTCATACATAGTAGTTCTTTTCCACGTTTGCCCAGTAATTAGGAGTCTCCCAACAAAAGTCAGGGGGAACAGATTATTGTTTAAAAAAAATTAAAAAGCATTCCCTGCATTCGGATATATTGCCTTGTGCATTTGCGCATCTGCCAATCATCCTGCTTTGTGCTCTGTGCTTTCCTTGTGAGTGCTTGTGTCGACTGTGTAGTCCTTTACGTTTTTTGTTCTCTGTTTCTTTTATCACTGGGGACCTCAACTAAGCCAGCCTCTGAGGGGTTTTCTCTTGGGCACTCTCTTGGTTTTGTGGAATGTATATTGTTAGTCCCCTGTCTGGGAACCTCTCGAGTGGGTTGGAAACAATTGTGCTATCATTTTGCTATTACTGTGTTTGACTCCAGAGGTGTCTCTGCATCTCTTCATGGGGACATTGTTACTTTTTTTGAAGAATGATTTTAAAACGAAGCACACCAAGCCTACCACAAAATATAGCTTTTCTTACATGGACTAAAATAAATTACGCTTCAACATAAGATACTTCGATCTTCAAAGAATCGAAGTTTAAGTGTCATTCTCCCAATTAAAAGAACTCCAGTTTACAGATGTCCTGAAGGGGTACCTTTTTCTCCTTCAAACTTCAGCACAGGAAAGCAATGTTAGGGATTTTAGAGAACCCAGAAGTTCAATTTTTTAAAAAAACTTTATAAAGAATGTTCTCATACTAAATCTTCATCTTAGTGTAAAATGCTCATTAATATTTATAGTCAAAGAAACTGGGCCTTTTTCAGTGGGTTGACATTCAGCACATTCACTTGCTTCTATTGCCATAAATCAAATCACTATTAGGACAGGGACCTTCAGCACCTAACCAAGAATACGAATTTGTTCATTCTTTTTCATTTTACCTGAGGGTTGTCTTCAAAGTTCATCTGTTTTTTACAGAATGTCTCATATAAAAATTAAGGGAAAGTGATATGTTAAGTGAGGATTGTTGCCATTAATATTTAGGTCCAAATTTTCAATTATATCTACTATGAATCCAGTTTCCAAACAATTATTAATTACTTAGATGATTGTGTTCATTTTAAACAGACTAATTATTATGCTTTTCCTGCTTCTCTCTCTCTCTCTCTCTCTTTCTCTCTTCTCTCTCTCTCTCTCTCTCTCTCTCTCTTTCGCTCTCTCTCTCTGTCTTTTTGAGAATTCATTTTAAAATTTCAATTAAATCATGAGTCAGGGCAAAAAAAATTCACAATATCATGAGATTGAAATTTGTAATATTTGTCTGAAGAATTATATTGGGTAAAAATGGGAGAGGCTTCTGAATAAAGCATTACATTCCAAAGAGGGGAGGACTTTATTCTCCACCACGGGTATGTAATATGGCCCATTAAAGTTAACAAGTTTTCCAGAGGGATGTTTTTTGTCGCCTCTGAGTGAAGAGCCTTTCTTTATTCATAATGCCTCCAAACCTAGATTTCAGATTATTTGGAGAAGCGGGTGCTGCGTTTATCAGACCTCTCGTTTATCACGTGACCTCTCTTTGCCATGTTCTATGAAGTGAGCCTGAACCTGGGGCCCAGCAGCAGCTGTGCGGTGGACGGCCTCCCACCGGTGCTCTCCGAGGCAGACGAGACCGTGTCGGTGGGCAGCTGCTTTGCGTCCGAGGACACAACCGAAGACTCTGGAGTGATGAGCTCCCCCTCAGACATCGTCTCCCTGGATTCCCAGCACGACAGTGTGAAGTCCAAAGACAAGTGGGCCACCGATCAGGAAGACTGCAGTGACCAAGATCTAAGTGGAGCCCCAGAACTGGGTCCCCAAAAGAGCCCTCCCTGGGAAAGAAATGGCTCTGGACCATTGCTTGAGAGGTGAGTCACGTGAGAGCTGGAAAGTGCAACCACTTTTGTGTTTGACCTCAAAAAGGCTTCATAAAGGTAAGGCTTCTCTTGTTATATTCTGGCTGTTTTGTCTCCCATTTCAATCTCATGAGTCGTCTTGAAGAGTCTACTGGATGCTGGGTAAAAATCACCACCACCATCCTGAGTTGAGAGTTTGTTATCCAAGTGCATGTGACCATGCTGCTTTTAGGCAGGCTAATATGTATAAATGATACATGATAGTGTTCTGTTTGATCATTATACTTCTTATACACTGGAGCTCGGGTGGCACTATTGGTTAAGCATTAGATTGCCAACTAACTGTAAGGTCAGCTGTTCAAACCCATCAGGGTCTCTTCATGAGGAAGATGGAGCTTTCTATTCCTACAGAGGTTTTCAGACTCACAAACACTCTGTACAGTCACTGAGTCAGAATCGGCTCGGTAGCAGTGAGTTTGGCTTTTGATGCACAGGGTGAAAATCTCAGTACATTTTTTCACTCAACATTGTGCTTTTCATATGTACTCATGATAACACATATATTATATGGAGGCACTGTTAGCACAAAGTGTTAATCATTTAACTTCTAATAGAGAAGTTGAAGATTCCAATCTACCCAAGGCACCTCCAGAGAAAGGCCTGGCCCTCCATCTCTGAAAACCCATTGCCATCGAAGTCCCTCGTGAACCCACTTCTACTCTCCCCCACTTAGAACTCCCAGGGCTTGAAATCAACTCAGCAGCTGGCAAGTTTTCCCAGTTTTCTACCTTAGAGATAATGAGCAGGTTGTACATATTACTCAGATTTCATACAGGATTTTTTAAATAAGGGACAACTAGACTATTAGATGAGTTCATCTTCAGTGATATATGTAATGATAGGTAGTGTTGACAAATTGCTTGACAATTGCAAAATGGATACCCAGATGATATACCTGCAGGAGCCTTGGGAAGCGCCCACGCACTTAGACCAGGAAATGTGGAAGTCAGTTACTTGGCCAAGTGACTGGAAGAGATCTATATTGGTGCCCATTCTAAAGAAAAGTGACCCAAAACGATGCTCAAATTATATGACAATATCATTGATATCGCATATAAGTAAAATGAGGGGGACATTCATCCAACAACAATTGGCAGGGAGCTACAAGTGGTGCATGCTGGATTGAAAAGAAGATGTGGAACAAGGGGTATCATTGCTGATCTTCAGATGGATCTTGGCTCAAAACAGAGAATACTCGAAAGATGTTAGCTTGTGTTTTACTGACTATGCAAAAGTGTTCAATTGTGTGGATCATAACTAACTGTGGATAGACTTAAAAGAATGCGAATTCCAGCACACTTTTTTGTGCTCATCCTGAACCTATACATGGACCAAGAGGCAGTTGTGGGAAGAGAAGGGAATACTGTGTGTTTTAAAATCAGGAAAGATGTGTGTCTGGTGTGCATCCTTTCCCCACACTTGTTCAATCTGCATGCCGAGCAGCTCCTCAAAGAAGCTGGCTTATAAGAAGATGAATGTGGCATCAAGACTGGAGGAAGGCTTATGAATAACCTTTCACACAGAGATAACACAGCCTTGCTTGCTGGACATGAGAAGGGCTGGAAGCACTTGCTGATGAAGATCGAACGCTGACTGCAGCCTCAGTATGGATTGTAACTCAATTTAAAAAGACCAAGTTCCTCACAGCTGGAATCACAGGTAGCTTGATGATCAACTGAGAAAAGGTTGACGTTGGCAATGATTTTGTTTTACTTTGATCCACATTCAAGGTTCATGGGATCAGCAATAGAGAGATCAAAGAGGAGCTTCATTAGGTAAATCTGCTGCACAACACCTCTGTAGAGCAGTCAAAAGCAATGATATTACTCTGAGGGCTATGGTGCACCTGACCTGAGACATGCAAATATGTAAGCCTATATGCAAATGAAGTTGAATATGGATACTCAAAAAGGAAGACATTTGAATTGCACTGGAGAAGAATATTGAAAGTACCAAAGACTGCGAGAAGAACTCTATCTTGGGAGACATATGGCCAGAGTGCTCCCTGGAGGCAAAGATGGCAAGACTTCATCTTACGTACTTTAGACATATTGTCAACAAAAAGCAGACCCTTGAAAAGGAGAAGCAGATAAAAAGAGGAAGAGTCTCAAAGAGACAGATGGGTACAGTGACTAGAACAATGGCCTCAGGCATGGGAACAATTGTGGGGCTGGTGGAGGATGGTGCAGGTTTTCCTGCTGTTGCTAAGATACGGTTGCTATGACATGGCACCTAATGACAGCAGCAGCCTTTGATAACCTATCAGTCACATTTCAAACACTATGTGATATCAATAAATATCTTAATTATTTCTTCTTCACCACTTCTACATCATAAAATTGCTGTCCTTTCATGGCTCTCTTCCCTCATGAAAACAAAGAGAAGTCCCTCGGAATTCATTGAAGAAGGTGCGGGGGGCAGGAGAGACCTACTGTTTTTCACCAAAAATTTGCATACCGAGATGACTGCATGAGCAGGTGCATTGTCACAGTGGCAAACGCAGTCCCCAATCTGCCACAAATTAGGCCTTTTTTGTCACACACTGTTATGCCATCTTTTTAGAACATCTAAACAGAAAACTTGAAATAACAATCTGACCTGGTGGAACAAACTCCAAATGTACTGCCAAATGTACAACAAGTTGTCATTTCTGTCAGGAAGCTGGTAGGTGTCCTGAATGAGGTTTGTCATCAATCAGCATTCACTTTTATGAAATAAGAAAACCGCTCATAACTTGAATTTTTTTCCCATAGTCTTGCCCTCCTGCTCATCATCACAAGAGTCTGCAACATTTGACCTGAGCAGGAAAGAAAATGTCACAGCTGCATGCTGTTCTTTTAAATCTCTTAAATTGAACAAAATTGCTTTTACTAAAGAATTCAGTGTGACCTGAGACACCTTTCCCAGATGACACCACTGGAGTGAGTTGCTCGATGCTCATCTAGTGGGAAAAAATTGTGCACTATGGAAGCTCCACTCCACTTAGTGCAAACGTTGGGGTTTTTGGTACCTCTTCCCATGTTTCTCAGAGGCTACTGAGCTCATGCCTGGGTTTTGTTTTGTTTTGTTTTTGTTTGTTTTTAAAGGCATTTGTCCCCAGTTGGCTCAGACTCAACTCAAATATGTCCTTATTTGGCCAGATCCTGGGGTCTCATCCTCTCAGCTGTCTTGTTTCTAATATGTGGTGACTTATCTATTAAACCCTGTCACTCTCAGGATTCTGTTATCAGGCATTCTTAACAGAGTCAATGGTGATAGTGAAACTTGGAAACCTAAAGAAAGAATTATTCACTTTTTTCCATCCAGCTGACTTTTAAGTGAGCCATCTTAGAAGGAGGAAGTGGGGGGTGCTCACTGCCATCATAAGGAAAGAGTCAGGGGTGGGTGAAGTGAGACTTTGGGATGTTGACATCCCAGTGCCCTTAACCTCCTTGATCCAGGAGGCAGCTGTGCCTCCCTGGGTGCAAGAAAAGAGCAGCAAATTTAGAGTCCAGAGCCAGGGCCTAAGACTGAGTGTGAGACTGCCCAGCCCACCAAGAAGGAAAGTCGAATGCCTTCAGGCAGCAAACTGGTGTGTAGCGTGAAGATGGAGGTTTGCTGACCTGCAGAGCTAGAGCCAAGTGCCTTTAGGCTGAGAGTTATTACTTTGGGCCTTTATTCACAGCCCTAAGAGAGCTTTCTAACATCGTCCAAGTAGGATGAAGGTCAAGAAGTCGAAAGCCAGAGAGTTGTGAGCACAGCAAAGAAGATGCTGGCCTGACTGGACCAGTGTAACCTGGGCATTTCTCACCAGTTAATTTCCCTAATGAAGTCCGCCCTCACGCGCATGGGCTGTGAGTTCTCTGCGGTCATTGCAATGACTTATCCAACTGAAGCGAGAAGTGGAAATTTAGTGGGGCAGGAGAGGTGGGGATGGTTGGAGTCAGAATGGGTAAGAAGGTTGGAGTTTGGAGCCCCGACCGCACAGAACCCGCCTTGGTCAGCTGACACATTTGCTTCTCCTCTCTTCACCCTGTGGACGCAGAAGCTAGCAAAGGCCACTCCTACACTATATTTTCACCTTATTTTGCCAGTGATCGGCATTCAAAGACTATCTAAGGTCATGGCTTGGCTTTTTTGGCTCTTTTCTTTTGCACAAAAATATGATCTTTGCATATTTTAGAAACCTTTCTATAAACGACAGTACTAAAGGAGGTCTGAATTTCTTGTAAGTTTCAGTGTTGTTTTCTCACATTTGGATTTTAAGTCAACCTGCTATCTATTTTTGCATTTGGTGTGAAGAAGGGAATCTATTTTTTTTCCTGCTGATTTCTCATTCCACTTCGGTGACATACCAAGTTTCCATAATATGCATTGGTCTGTTTCCAGCATGCACCTTCTCCCAAACCAAAAAATACCAAGCTCCTTACTATTGAATGGAGCCTGACTTGTAATGACCCTGAGAGAGCAGGGCAGACTGGCTTCTGTGCATTTCTGAGACTTTCACTCTTTATGGGAGTAGAAAGCCTCTTCTTTCTCGTATGAAGCAGCCATGGCTTTGAACTTCTGATCTTGCAGTTAGCAGTCCGACATAGTATCACTGCACTACCATGGTTCCTTGCTTTCCAAGAGCATTGGTGGTTTTGTTTGTTTGCATCAACGCCACCCTCTTTTAATTCCTTTTTTGAATTCATATGTGAGAAAACATGTTAATACATTAATTAATGTATAGCTCCTCCTTTTTTACCTTTAAGATAATGATTCAAAATAATCATGCAAGCAAAACATAAGGGCATTGATAGAAATAAGCAAAATGATAAAAAGTGTTGATAAGTCAAACACTAAGTGAATGAATGCTTTTGTGATTCATAGGCCTTTGCACTTCACCTTATGATATGAACGTCCCATGATGTCTCTGGTTAATGCGTCAGTGTCATTATTTTATTTTGATTCTTTTTACTTAGTAGTCCCTCATGAACATCTATGTTTCTACATACACTTATGATTTGTTTTTAAAGGTTAGACCTTCTATCTTAAGTGCAATACCATGCCAAGTTTACATTTCCTTAAAGAGCAAATTATCCAATTAAACCCACCACCAATTCCAAGTGATAGAGATTTCAACTCATAGAGACTGTGCATAGGGTTTCCCAAACTTTAAATTTTAGGGGAGCAGACAGCCTCACCTTTCTCCTCAGAAGCAGCTTGTGGTCTTGAACTCTCACCAGGGCTCCCAAAAGAGCAAATTAGAGGGTAGGCCAAGTTAGAAATTGGTCCATATCTTGTTTGTTTCTTTCAAGATGTGGTTAGATGAGCTTGCCCTGTGCTGTTTTCATCTATTAAAAAATGGAATCAAGTTATGGAGATTTCTTCTTAATCCATTTAATAGCTTTCTGTAGTACTCTTCAGTTCTTTCTCTTAGTTTAAAGGGATTAATACATTGGATCTCTTCATCTGAATCTACTCCATCTGAACCTAATCAACCTTTTAAATCAGAGTCCCAGAGGGATGCCTCTTGTAAGTCTCCTGGCCTCTTCTGCTGTTGCTGCCCCATGATGCCAGATCTTGCGGTTCTTGAGTCAAATATCAGAGATTAGTGGTGGTATCCGTGTCCATGCCAGGGGGATCACAGAGTCGCTGGAACCTGATGCTTTATCCAAATTGTTGGGGTTTTTTTCTTACCATTATGCTGCCATGGACCTGGAGAATGCCACAGCAGAAAGGGAAGAAAAGATACTAGGAAGAAAAGTCTAGTGATCTACTTCTGAAAATCACTAAGGAAAACCCTATGCACCACAGCTGTTCAATTTATCATCCATAATGAGGGTGGCACAGGACCAGCGAGCTTCTTGAAATAAAGACTAACTCAACAACAGCTAACAACAGCAAAATGGTAGAGAGAGAGAACGTAACAAATGTCAAATGTTTTCCCACCCCCATCAATTGGTTGGTTGACCTTTGACCATCCACGTAACTCTGCCAAGCCTTATATTTCCCACCTAGACAGTGGAAAAGATGACCCGTACCTAGGAGAGGCATCAGGAATCAGTCAGGTCTCCAATACAGGATCTGAAATACTACGCTCACACTGAGAAGTATCCATTGGCGGGCTGAGCCCCAGTGGCGTAGTGGCTGTGCGTGGGACTGCGGCCCACTGGGATGGAGGTTCAATTCCAGCAGTGGGGCTGGGCCTCCTACTCCCACCACCGGAGAGCCGTGATGCCCAAAAAACTAAAAAAAAAAAAAAAAGAAGAAGAAGTATCCATTGGCTATGGGTTAGGGAAGTGGGGACACCATGAAATTCTGAGCACTCACTTTCCCTCTCGGTTTCTCAATCAATGTTGAAGATTACCTCTAAGGCCCTTCATCTATTTAGGACTCCAAGTTATTTGCCCAGTAATTACCCATCGTTGTTTAGGCGATGAAAACAGTTTGTTTGTTTTTTAATTTTACTTTTTTGTTTTTAGGATTTCTCTCAACTGATAGAGAATAGGTATTTCTGCATCCTATGTCACATAAGTATTTCCAAGCGTCTGATTTACAATAAGTCTCAAAATACTTAAAAGCAGTGTCAGAAGTGGAAAGCTGGAGTTGCACACACAAAGGACAAGGAAGAGGAGGAGGAGCAGTAAAGCTCACCAAGTGGTGGGCAACAGGGATCAGAGAGAGCACAGCATTTGCACTTGAAGAGGAACCCCATTCTGTATGAGATCAGAGACTCAGAGGTATAGGAGAGAATCCAGGAATGTAGAGGTTTATGTGAATTCTTCCCATTTTAAATGTTGACAATCAAATTAGACTTTCCAAGTCCAACGAAGCATATACATAAAATGTAACCAATTCTCTGGTATACAAGCTACTAAGTATTGAAGGATAAGTTTCCTGTCACTTCCCAAGAACCCAATAGTATTCTAACTATTGAAATCTCTTGAAAAATATTCATAAATATATCTACAAGTTATTATATCCTTAGGAACAATGCAATCCTTTTCCTTAGGAACAGTAAAATAATAAAGTGTCTTACAAATTTTGTAACAAAGAAACTTTTTCACATTGTCCACCTACATAACATCCTGTAATGGGAATGGTTGCTCCATGAGGATAAATGTCTTTATATCTTCTCCTCATGTTCACATTGCCTCATATTTAAAGTAAATGCCTACCTATGTATCATTTTGTGGACATAAGGAGATTATAAATCTTCATTTTTCTTCCAGTGCTTAATAAGAATGGAGTTCTCTTTTTCTTTCTGTCTCTCTCTCCCATTCAACAAAATTTGACCATTACTGCTTTGTTGGTCTGTGTGCTGGAGGCACTGCTCTGATTGAAGGGCACGACGCAATGTGGGGAAAGAGAGAGAACAGGTGATGGCAGTATACAGAAGTATCTACTGGAATGGACCGGGATGAGATTTGAAGCATGTCCCAACGCATGGCAGAGATGGTGCTGGGTCAAGGGTGAGGACAGATTCAGTAAATAGCGTGTGCGAAAGGGTTAGAAGTGAGGGCCAGGGCTGAGAAAAGTTTGGTATCTGCCACCTGTCCTAATTAGTCTGGACTCGACTTCCCAGTGGTAGGCAAGTGCCACAGCCAACCACCCTTGGCTCAGCAAACATATAAGTTGCAATTTGTAAATACATCGTGCCCCATACATAGAAGGTGCACTTCTTTCCATAAAAACAAGTTTTTGCAGAAGCGTACTCTGTGAGAAAGTCCACATCCTGCCTGGTCAAGAGACACTGGGCAGGAAATGGGTAATGAAGACTGGCGTGGGCAGAATTGGGGATTTAGGCAAATGACAAGGGGCTGATGATGCTGAACCAACTGGCAAGTGTGAGAAAATCAGAAAAGCCCTGATGGGCAGGCAGGCCAGTCTCAGATCTCAACACGGCTAGGTGGCCAAGTTAGCAAAGAAGCCAAAACCTACTGCCAGAACCTATGTCGGGGGGATCAGTAACTCATTGTAAAGTTGCAGTTATCCAAAAGCAAAACCCAACCCTATCCACAGGGGTATAGGTCAAGGGAACCTGGAGCTCCTTGGCAGAAGACTCTTATCAGACTCCAAGCAATGGCACTTAGTGATTAAACCCAGCTATGGAGGGAAGCAATGACAATGCATTTTTTTTTTTGACAATGCCTTTTCTGTCAGCACTCACACCACTAGGGCAAAGTGAATAACTGCCTAGTGAAATGTACTTAGCCAACCTGTGAAGTTTCTCTTTCATCGTGCCCTGGGGGTTAATATCCCAGGACCACCTTTTACAGTGGAAGACTTCAGAAGAGGACAGTACCACGGTTCTTAGTGCCAACTTGCCTATTCCTGGAATCCTGCTTCTGACCCTACCCAGAATGGTTCTGATACCTAGTTTGTGCAATAATCCTGAATTAGCTAATTGAGCCCCCAGAAGTGATGTTCACACTGTGTAAGGGGATAAAATGGTGTTCCAGAAACTGGGTCAGCAGTCAAGTCTTCCCATCTTCTTGTTGCAATTACCTACCCTGTTGAATGCCAGAAGTTAGAGATCTAGGCAAAGAAGCAGTGACCCTTTTCCATGAGTGACCCAGCCAGGACTCCACACTAGTAGTGGAGGCAGTGAGGTTATGGGCATCCTCTGCGTTCCTGACACCTTCCATCCACTCGTAAAATGTCACTGGCCTCTGGTCAACTTTGTAAGAGGCGCTGTTCTATTCCAGTGCCACTATTCTGTTTCTCAGTGACTCATGGGCTACTGGGAAGAGTGTGAGACTCATGTAATCTGAAAAGACAAAGTATGTTCGGTCTACATAGCTATGGTCTGGTTCCTTAGATAGTTCCCTTTTTTCTGGACTCTACAATGTCATAGTCCCCTGGCCTCTGAAGAGGATTGCCTGGGGTCAGTCATAGACAAAGGACAAGAGACCATTTCCTCAATGTTGCTCATTTAATAGGGAGTCTGACGGCTTCCCTGAAAGCCACCCTTCTGAAGCCTTCCAGTCAAGTGACAAAGGGAAACCGCTGGTCGCTGCAGTTGTGTTTTGGTTTAGAGGGCCCTCGTTACTGCTGCCCCAACTCCAACTGTTTAACAAGGGAAGCACTGGCCAGGGGCCACTAACCATCGCCGGAGCCAAAATTTTCATTGCAAGGATCTCAAGAATCAAACCTGATCTTCTCAAAAGAGCAAGTGTGGATGTTTGGTGATACTTGGAATATGTTTTATATGTTGTAGCCTGAAAAGGATATGTTTTCCACTATGTCCTTTGATTGAGTACAGGTGTGATTTTTTTCCATTTTTCTCTAAAGTGAGTACTTAAAATTCAAGCCTGACCCTAGAAGGAGGGAATCAAATTCTCAGAGTTTTTCTCTAAGTTTAGCACATCTGTGAGTAGATTCCATAAAGGAAAATTCAGCCTAAGCACCGAACTTAAATGGAATAAATGAGCACGTGGTAATTGCCTCCTCTTAGAAATGGCATCATATGACAGAGGAAGTTTTAAACGAGTGGTTCTCAACCTTCCTAATGTCATGACCCTTTCATACAGTTCCTCATGTTGTGGTGACCCCTGGCCCAACCATAAAATTATTTTTGTTGCTATTTCATAACTATAATTTTACTACTGTTATGAATTGAGTGAGCCCAATGAATGGGTTGCTCAACCCTCCCAAAGGAGTTGTGACCCACAGGATGAGAACCACTTCTTTAAATCTTACACATGGCTCTGTATAATTCTTTCATTTTCTTTAAGCTCTTTTCTCAGATGCGGGGTACCTTTTCCTATGAACAAAGCCCACTCTGCCAAAGCTTCAATAAAAATATGTGAAGTGTAATAATGCCATGGTCGGTCTTCCATTGGCCAGATCTACTTATTGCCAGCAACTTTGTAACTTTGTGGAAGTGGCTTAACATCTCACTTCCATTTCCTTTTCAAGAATAGAGAAATCACACAGTACCTTGCCTGTAGAATGGTGCCAAGTACATGGCCAACCTTTAAAAAGTGGTAGAGGGTATTCTGTGCCTGAGGAAAGATGAAATATTGATCTGCCAGCATGTACCTGGCTCTAATCTAGCCTCTTCAAAATATTTGGAAAATATATAAGCTCTCTCAACCTAAGCTCCATCAAGTTCAAGACACTACTGTAAGCAATGGGATATGCCAGCCATTTAGTCCAAATCATGAGAAGAGAGGGTACTCAGAATTTAGCTGTCTCAATACACTGCTAACTAAAGAAATAATGGGAACTCTTTATTTTTTTAAGATAAAGAAACAAATTGTATAAAGCAAGTTTACCTTAAGGACTTAAAGGACTAGACATGTAATTTATTTCCCCTCAAGCAGATAGAGACAATAGTTCTCTCTCCCACATCATGTATCTATCTATGGAAGGAAAGAGGGAAACCATACAGAACTGCTTTGTTCCCTTTGGACTCAAAAAGGTTCACTTTTTGCAGGGTACAGTCTTAGAAATTTTCTGTTGCTTGCTTTAATGGAAAATATTTAAGTTCTCCATCTCTGGCAGTTTTATGCCTTACTAGGTTCTGGCTCTGCTAAAATATTGGCCAGATTTCTCAGAATACACTCCCAATAAGCAGCTGTAATCATTCTTTGACCTTGTAGAAAGGCAAGAAGCAAAATGCATTTAGCATACAAGGAATAAAATTAAAAAAAACTATTACCTTGGCCTTTGCTTTTAACTGGCCTATTTGGACTCTGACCAGACCACTTCCACCTCCTGGTAGCTATTGGTCTGATTGTGTTTTTTTGTCAGCATTAAACTGGTAAAACCATATTTTATCTCCTATTATAATTCTCCCAAGAAATGTTTCTTAATATCAAAATTTCCACAGAAAGTTCTCCTCTTGTCTGCAGCTGACCTGTACCTGGCTCTAACCTAGCCTCTTCAAAATGTTTATAAAATACATAAGCTCTCTCAACCTAAGCTTCATCAAGTTCAAGACACTTCTGTAAGCAATGTGATATGCCAGCCGTTTAGTCCAACCCATAAGAAGGAGGATACTCAATATTTTGGGACCCTAGAGCCAAAATTGTCTTCAACATTAATGTTTCCATCAGAATTGAGCTGTTGTTTCCCCTCTTATAAATTTATGCCACTGCAAGCTTCATTTTTAAGTCATCTCTTCCCTTCTTGAAATGATTTTATTCATTTGGAAACTGTGGATTTCTATGGAGCATTGTCCCTGGTCACCCTCAACTGGGTGTTAGTCACTTGGCAGCTTGAACTTTCACAGTCCCCACTCCCTGCAGACACGCAGGACCGCACCTGGCCTTGGGCAACCGCCGATGTGACTTCCCTAACTGTTCTTGGTGCCCTCTTTTATGAGCACTATATCCTTAATGTTATGTTCGCCGAAGATTTGCAAAGCCTGGGAGTGAACGCTCCCTGGGTTATGTTTATTTAGCAGGCACAGCTTGGTAACCATGTCTCTGCCTGCTATTTAAGCCATAGCAAACTATAAAAGAGGAATTTGGCTAAAGATTGGGCCATAGTAAAGAAAGGAATGAGTAATGACCAAGAGAAAAACAAGTGTTCACAGTGAGTTTTTGAGTTAAAAGAAACTTGGCCTTCTTGCCCACTCTGGACTTCTTGAGGTCTTCCTGCTCAACCCCAGAGAGCTAACCTGCAGAAGCATCAAATGTTGCAACCCATTGGGAACCCTTGCAGAGACATGAATGAGGGTTAACGGGAAAGAGGAAAAGGAAAGAGTGCTAAACCTTTCCCTCTTTAGGTTTTCTGTTGGAAAGCAAGATAACTCAGTTACCATTGACATCCATGCAGCTTAGGATGCCTCAAAACAAGAGCAAGAGACAGAGTGGGTGTCTTGGATGCATGCCTCCATCCTCCCACCCTTGGTGATGGCAAGTCTTTAGCAGCCTCTCCTGAGAACCCTCAACCATGGACCCAGACAGCTATAGTCAGACCCACCCTTCCTCCACAATGACATTAAGGAATAATGTCCACAATCCCTGGGCACTCTTTCTACCCAGACATAATGGAATACAATGGTTTCAGGAACCAGACCTACAAGGAGATGTCAGAGAGCCAGACTAGTGGATCAGCAGAGGTGAGAGTGCGTGAAGTTCTAGAGGTAAAAAGAGGGAAGGGCTGGGCAGGACAACAGAACCCAAGGTCCAAAGAATAAGATTCAGCCTAGAAAGAGGCAGGGACTAGAGGAATGGAAGGAAACTAATTCAGAACCCTGAGCCACTTTGACTGGCTGTCAGTACTTTCCATAGAGTCCCCAATGCCTATCCATGGGTTAAGACAAAGCTGCTGAAGATCTGAGACTCTCAGGCCTTGCCACACCGCCCATCCCCCTTAAAATCTCTGGGCAAATCCCACTGATCCTTTTAGGCATTTTTAACATGGTACAGAGGTGGGTGTTGCTCGCAATCTAACAAGTTTTGAAACTTCCTTTCAAAACCAAGAAGTACAGTTGATTATAAATCAAGGGGTTTAATTTTAAATGTTTGCTTTGTGATATATATATATATATATATATATATATATATAGAGAGAGAGAGAGAGAGAGAGAGAGAGAGAGAGAGATAGACAGGCACAAGCATAAGGGGTTCCTAGGTGGTGTGCTAACAGCAAGTCAGCAGTTGTGACCACCAGCCACTCCACCTGAGAAAGAAGAAGCGTTCTATTCCTGTGAAGACTTAGTTTCAGGAACGTACAGGAGCAGTTACTTCTGTCTTGCCCTCATAGGGTCACTATGCACTGCAGCCAGCACTGTGGCAGGGTAAATTTGAATTGGGCAATGACCACTAGGCCCCAAACAGCAGAATTGTAAAAAAAAAAAAAAAAAGAGGGAGTGGGGGAGTATTTAACACGATTCACCCATTTCAATCAGTTTCTCGGGTTGGTATGTTTCAGTTCCTACCATATCCTTTCCCATAACCACGTGGTTGTTTTCTATTTTATTTTCATCTACATATAATTACGCAAGAAGGCTGCAAAGAGTTCACAGCAAAATGACATTCTCTTTTTAGTCCCACGTTTTCACAAGAATTTGTTGATGTCTCCATGTGCATCCAGATTCTTTATGCTGTTGTGTATCAAGTGAAGGAACTGAAAAAAACAAGTGCTGTGTTGTAATATTGAAAGATCCCAGAAACATCCACACACACACACAAAAAAAAGATGCAAGGAATACACAGAAGTCACTCTACCAAAAAGAATGAGTCGACATTCAACTGTTTCAATGGTAGCCTATGATTGAGAACTAAGGAAGAAAACAGTCCAGGTCTCACTGACAGAGTTCACAAAAAGCACAGTTATAGGGATTAACCTGAATACCACGAGAAATGTTTCTACAAGCTGATGAAGCACTCAACTCACCTATGCCAAAAGATTCAGAAGGCAGCAACCTGACCAACCAACTGGAAGAAATTCATATTTGTATGCCTTCTAAAGAAAGATGCTCCAACAAAATGTGGAAATTATCAAACAGTACCACATGCAAGTATGATATTGCTGAAGATCGTTCAATAAAGGAATTCAGGACAGCCAAAACCCTTAGGAACACTCAGGGGGGTAGCAATATCATGAGGGTACAGGGATTGATGTGAGGAGGCAAAAGAGGGACCCCATCATAAGGTAGGACATATAGCCCCTCCTCAGGGGGACGGATAATGTAAATGTGGGTGAAGGGAGACATGCAGGGTGTCTGGTGAATGGTCAGTGTAAGACTCAGAATAGTAATAATAACAGTGATAATAAATGATTGATCAAGGATTCACAAGGGTGGAAAGGGAGGAAGGGAGAGGGGAAAAGAAAAGCTCACACCAAGGGCTCAAGTAGAAAGAAAATATTTTGGACATGTTGATAACAACACATGTACAAGTGGGCTTCATATAATTGAATGATGGGTTATTATAAGAACTGTAGGGCTGAGCCCTGGTGGCGTAGTGGTTGAGTGTGGGACTGCGGCCCACGGACTTGGCGGTTCAAATCCAGCAGCAGCAGCTCTCCAGGAGTAAGGCTGGGTAGCTTCCATGACCACCAGAGGGCAGTGATGCCCCCCCCCAAAAAAAAGAAGGAAAAAGAATTGTAAGAGCCCCCAGTAAAATGAATAATTTTTTAAAAGTAAGGAGGATGAAAATTAAGAATAAATATTTTCTTTAGATGTATATTTCTTTGTTTCTTTCCAATAAATCAACAAGTAGCTGTAGTAAGAGGTGTGAATATCCAGGCTTACTGCTCCTTTATCAGATAATTTCTTAGGGGTGGGGCTAATTTAACCATTATAAAACAATAAGGGTGGGAGAATTTTCATTGTAAATGTGTTTTCAGTTCTTACGACATTTCTCCCTTCAATGTCTCCTAGAATGATGTGATTAGACACACTTGAAGAAAAGGCAAATACTTCAAATTAAGAAAGAAATAGATACCTTGAGCAGATTTGTTAAGTCTTTGTATATAGTTTCCTTCCTATCTGTCCAATGGAGAGAACACACTGCTTCTCTTCTCGCCAGGTTATGAGGATCCTACTGAGATGTTTCATGCAAAAGAGCTATGTTCTGGGGCTGGAACATGTAGTCGGCGCTGGGGTAAGGGATAGGCTGGCCCAACAGAGCCCTCTTCTGTGAAGAAAGCGTTCTCAGATTGCAGAGGCAGTCAATACAGCGGGAAATACTGTGGTTGCATAGAAGCTATTATTATTGTGGCTCTTGTTATATTTTTTTTGCAGTCATCCTTATGCCTATATATTTCCTGTTAGAGACTAAGAGAGTACCCCTTCCCCTCCTTCATCAGCCCACTGGGAAAGGCATCTGAGTGCAAGTATATAAAAGGGAACAGGACTTATTGCAAAGTATACAAGAATTTCCATGATGGAAGAGCAAAGTATCTTCCCTTTTCTGAGTCTAGCACATGGGAACTGCCCGTGTGGACATGGACAGAGGCCGCGAGTTTGAAAAACTGGTAAGGCACAGGCACTCTGGCCATGCTGGCATGCTTGGCCTTCCAGAAGTCCCTCCAAGAGTGCCCAGAGAAGGTGTACTTCACAGCTCAGGCCCAAGATGGCTGTTGTGGTGTCAGACCATGCAGCCATTCTCCTGGCCCCTTTGTTAGGATGAGGGAAGGGGTGCTCACCTGTCATGCTGAAGAATAGCCTCCTTTTGCCATTTCCAGTTGGTATGAAAAAGAGTAGAACCTGGCACATGGATGATTTTAAGCCTTGCACAGTGCAATCTCATCCCTATTTCCATTTGAAGGTTGCAGCTTTGCAGTGACAGAAATGCAAGCAAATCCTCTTTGCCAATTCACTTGTCCTTGTGAAGTGTGGTCTAAAAAAGAATGATGACAACATGTGTACAAGTATGCTTGATGCAGTTGATGTATGGATTGTTATAATAGCTGTATGAGCCCCCAATTAATGATATTTTAATGAAAAATTAAAAATTTAGACTTCAAACAGCAAGAGCTAATGCTTTGTGACTACACACCCACCCACCCAAATATAGACATACACAAATGTGCACATCCTTGTGCATTCATTCTTATGTGCACAAATATATACTCACACTCACTGAAGCAGACTCATGCAATGCACTCGCACATACCAACATATAAACATTTATACCTATACCACACAAATATACACACCACACAAATATACTCACATGTATACATTCACATTCGATACACATTTCACATGTACACGTACAAACACATACACACACTCAGATACTCTCATACTCTCGCATGCAGAAATGTCTGTTGCAGAACACCCAGAATGATGGTGTGAGTGGGAGACTTCCTGAATGCGAATATAAACTGTATTTGCTATTCCTGGGAGTAAATCAGATTTCAAAAATAAAGTAAAATAAATGTCCCTTCTTCCTCCACGATCGCCCCCAGAACTGAAAAGGCTGCTTTAGCCTTCAGTGATGATGAGGACCTGTTTATCACCGGGCAGTTCCAGAGAACACTTGTCGAACTTGATGAAGACCTAGAAGGTAAGAACACACTACATTGTATTCTCGGACTATAATTCTTCACAGTGTTTGTTTCCAGATGTGCTTTTCAGATGAACTACATGAGGACACGGTCTTTAGAAGGCCTCACACTTAAGAGAAATGTGAAGGAGCCTTATAATGATAAGAGAGCACATTCAGGTGGGGCCCAGGTTTTTATCCATGCTGCAAAACAGTGCTACGGAAACAAGGAGACTTGTTGTCATTGTTGTTGTTGTTTAATGCACTGGGTAATACTGATTCTACACAACACTTTATACACCCATTTTTTAAAATAAATGAATAACATGCTGAAGGTACCTCAGAAACCCCCGAGAGAGACCCAAAGCTAATCACTTTTCAGATGAAAACTTCTAAGCTTAACTTGCAAAAACACAGCCTATCTATCAAAGTGCAAGGTAGCCCACCGTACGCAGGCTGCTGGAGCACCCACGTCAGGGGGGCATTTCTTGATAACAGTGCTCTGGGGAGATGTTTCAGTGAATGCTAGTATAAGGCCAGCACAGGCACAAAAATCTCAGTAAGCAAATTGGGGATTTTTCAAATAAGGTCTCTCATTTTCTCCAGGATGTGTAGTGCAATCAATGCACAATTGTATGGCCTTTGTATTGTCTTTGTGTTCTCTGTTTTATTTCTCTTTGTGTTAACTATCCATTGCGATGGCTACATAGAACCCAGATAAAACCCATGCTCTGTTAAGGGTTTATTAAGGAAGTTAACAAGGTATCGTGCAAGGGAGAAATGCTCAGGGTACAGCTATCCATTAGGACATGCTCCAAATTCTTGTAGGGCAGCTAATAAAGGCCCACTCCATTGTAAGCCTCAGCCCAAAGACATTCAACACATGCTCTGTGGTCAGCAAGCCCAACTCCCTGCTTGAAGTGCCCGGGGGCACCACACTGCACAAGCCAGCCTCCTGCACAAAGCGCTCGGCTTTACTTGCTCATGCCTTAGGAAGTCCAGCCATCTGGTTCTGCTGCTGCTTCTCTGATGTTGGAACTCATCTGGATCCACATCTTGGGACCAGGGATGGGCTCTACTCCTGGTAAAGAAATCCCTCCTCCTTCCCACACAGCACGATGGAACTCCAGGGAATCCTGTTTTCAATTACTCAGGGGTACTCCTATCAGTATCTTTCTCCACCTTCTTACCAGACCAGCCAGGGAAGGTCATTCAATGGAGATTAGAAACTTTGGCTAGAAGAACCACATTCAGTAAGTCATTGCTTTGGCAGACCACCCCCTGCCTATTCTGGCCACACTAAAGGATTAACCATACCCTCTTTGATTTTTTTCATATTCATAAGTGTGTTTAAGCCCACCGCTTCATACATGGATCACTCCCCAGTTTAAAGACTCAAATTCTAAATTGTCTGTCCCTAATAACCAGTGCTGAGGCTCAATGTGGTGAGTCCTCATTGCTGGCTGGCCCTTTAGACACCTGCATGCATCAGCAAAGTTCAGTCAATAGAAAGGCAGCCATAAAACTGCAGCCCTGTGCAGCAGCCCACAGAGTCAAGCCTGTTTCTCTTCATTTGGTTGGGTTTGGGTTAGCTCAGCCCTGGTCCCATCAAGTAATATGAACGGAAAATGCTTCTGACTACCTGGCCCCTGGGCTAATCCATCCCCATAGGCTCGATATTCACACAATATTTGAACTTCTTCGCTCCCTTCATTAGCTTCTGTGGGTCACATCAGCAGGTACCAGAGGAAGGTGTCTAAATCAGCCCATGTCTTCACTACTGCCTCCCCCACACATCCACCAGAAAGCAAACCCAATGGTTACCATAATGAGCACACCCAGCTCAACGCTCCCCTGAACTTTCTGCTGGGCACACACTTTCCTGCTGTGACGCATCCGGTAGCAAACTGCTTGCTAAAAAATTTCAGTCTTAAAAAAAAGTTCACAGACTTTTTTTTTTTTTTTTTTTTTTGCTGCAGGTCTTTCCTTCAAATATAAAACTAACTCCAGTTCTATTGGCAATTCTGGGAGAACTTCAGGTTTTCTTTCAAAATCCCTTACTCTACCTACCTTGACTTCAAAACAAAAAGCCTTTTCTTTTCAGGCCAGTCTTAGTTCCCCTTTTAGCTGATCTAATCAAAGATAGGATGAAGGTGAACTTACAAAAGTTTATAATCATGGTTTATTTCCTTTAATACAATACCATGTAGGGAAAATATTGATTATCAAATAAGAAGCTAAATAAACATATAACCCTTAATCTTTTAAGCTCATACCCAATTACATTAACCCCTTCTCCATCCCTGGATTATAGCTCTTTATGTACCTGGGAATGTCTCAGAAGGCACTCCTCTTATTAATCTTATCAGTCACACAATTTCCCCAAGCCATGCTAGAGGCAGCTTTTCTCAACTGCACCATACCTTCCCTCACATCCATTATAAGTAACCAAAATAACCATTGTTGGAATCAAATGTTTTACTCTCATGTGTTTTGGTTTTTTTGGTTTTGTTATTGTTGTTTTAGTTATGTCACTTTAAAAATCTCATCCTCTGTGAGTCTGGAACCATCACAGTGAATCCACTCTTCAGTCAATTGGATTATCTAAATTAATGTTCTCTACTTATCTCTGGATTCTAATACCCTTTGCCATGGCTACACAGAACTGACATAAGTTTCAGAGTTATAGAATTAATAAAGAAAGCTAACAAGTTGGAATGCCAGTGAGAAATGCGCTTGGTTGAGTTGTTTACCAGGACATGTTTCAAAATTCTTCCAGGTCCACTAATAAATACACAAAGGGGCATACTACTGCCCTGTAAGCCTCAACCCAAAGGCATTCAACTAACACTCTACCAGGCAGCGAAACCAGCTACCTGAATTAAATGCCTGGAGGCACCTTCCTCTGGTAAGCCTCATCGCAGAGGGCAGCCCTTTTTGGTAATGAGATTCCTTCTTGTGCTTCTCAGAGGCTCATTTTGTACTCTGCAGGGTGTCCCTTTAATCCCAGTTACTCACCGGTGAACTCTCTCAGTATCTTCCACCACCACCTGACCAGACCCATGCAAAGAAAGATCCCTTCGCAGGGATTAAAATCTTTGGCTAGAAGAGCCACATAAAATAACTCACTGCCCCTGCAGTGTATATGCTTTAAAACCAAGCAAAACAAAGATGAAACAAACTTGAAAGGGGAGGAAATAGTTGGCAGGATTGATCGAGGGTCTTGACCGACTGATTCGTCAATTCCCTGTCCTCAGAATCGATGGCAGGCGGAGCTGAGATATCAAAAGCAGCCTGCTGAGTCCATGGGTATCTGACCTCATTGGGGAACTTTCAACAGTCACGGGAATTTTGAGATACTCAAAATTAATCATGTAGCTCCTTATGAAGTTAGGGATAGAGCAAGTTGCCTCGCGTATTCGATTGCACTTGAGAAGTGCAATTCTGTGCCCGTATGTGGAACCAGTTCTTCCAGAGAGAGAGCTTAGCTTTGGAAATCTGTTTGCCGAGGGAAAGATACGAGCAACATGTTGTGAGTAACACTAGGGGCCTGTGGTTCTTCTGCTGATTCATGAGAGTTGAGACTCAGTCCTGAGTCATACGTAGATCGCAGGCAGCAATGCTAGTTTAAAGTAGATATAAAAGTTACACTAGAAAAATCAAGTGCATGGTTGTGACTGCACTGAGTGATTGTCCTGGGGATTGTAAACGCAATGCCAGGGTGTAACCTATGCTTGTCCTTCTTTGTAGAAATGGAAGAGAATTATGAAACAGATGCCAGCTCCCTAACCAACTCTGTGAATGGGGTTTCCGGTCACGTGACACAAGATGCCCTACCCACTAGTAGCAATGAGGATACAATTCCGGTGACATTCATAGGGGAAGTTTTGGATGATCCTGTTGAGTTGGGGGTGTTTTCCAACAGCAATAACAATGCAGGTTCTTTTGACCTGAGAAACATGGGCACCAGAAGAGCCCAGCTGCCATCATTCCAGGCTGAGGACAGCCCACCCCTTAGAAAGCGGGAGGAGGTGCCTAAGTCATACACTCCTTCCCGAGACATGGGAAAAGAAACCCAATTCGCCTCAACCACTACCAGGAGAGGAGGGAATTCTATAGAAATCCGACCCAAGGTGACTCCTTCCATCTCCAAGATGCATCCAGATTCTCTGCATGCACCAGAAAGAAAACAAGCTTGTAGCGGGGCCTCCAGGGACCAGACTCGGGCTGCCCAGCGAGGGGGCGCACAGCCAGCGAGTCAAGAGGAAGGCCGCACTATAAGGGAGGGCCTGCCCCCACCGTCATGGTATCGACGAGGGGAAAACGCCGGAGGGAGTTATGGACCTAAATATGGTCTCACCACCTATAAAATTGTTCCCCCCAAATCAGAGATGAGGTGCTATGATCGGGGGGTCTCCCTCTCCACAGGCGCCATCAAGATTGATGAGCTGGGAAATCTGGTGAGCCCCGCAGCGAGTGGAAGCAGGACCGCCGCGCTGCCCTCTTCCGTGCTTGAAACAGAAGAGCCGCCTATTGGAAAGGTGAAAGAATTCTGGAGGTCCAACTCCATGGAAAAGCATTCCAAAGTGTCCAAAAACTACTCCCCGAAAAGGACCAGCACCACCCTATCACCCAGCACCCGGAATCCAGAAAGCAGACTCGATGCTGACCCAGCACGCCCTGCCTCCTCCCTAATGGTGCCTCAGAAGCAGCCTGCCGAAGATGGGAGCTATCAGGGGGAAGGGAGAAGCCAGTCACCCACCGCCATCACCGGTCAATCCAAAGGTCCAGCAGTTACCACCGTCGAAGTCTCCTTTGTTAAGCCTCAGAGAAGGACATCCAGCCAGTACATGGCCTCGGCGCTTGCGAAGCGGATGGGGTCCCCGAGTGTCCACACTGACGCAGTGACAAGGCACAATGGTGCCGAGAGGAGTTATGAAGGCAAAACGTCCAGTTCTGTCCCACAGCATCTTGCTACCAAAGCTGATCTGATAACCAGACCGTCCTCAGACATACCGGTGCATAAAGATGAGGCCAAGCAGCCCTGTCCCACCCTCCCCCAGAGCAATGGGGAGGAGGCTGCGGTTAGCACCCATCTCAGAGCAAGCAGCACCAGCCCTTATGGAAAGCTGCCTTCCCAAGACTGCCCGAATGGTGTTCTACAAAATTCCTCTGCCTCACGAATCAATGTTTCCCAGACAGATCCTCTTTCCGTGGGACAGAGCTGTGGCTTCGGTGGAAAGCAGAGTACAGGGAACCAGAAGACCGGCTCAGGGTCTGAATCCCAGAGCATGCTACACAGCACAGCCACCCCCTCTTCCCGCTCAGTAAGTCATCAAGCCTCCCCCAAGGCTTGGCTAAATGGCACCAAGTGGCCCCCCATGAGCAGCGAGCCTCCCCACTCTCTGAAAGGGCCAACCACGAACAGCCACATGGTTCTAGAAATGGAGCAGAAACCTAACTCGTTATCTCCAGATGCACATGAAACAGAGGGAACCTTGACACCCAGCATTTTTGGCCCAAAGAAGAAGTTCAAGCCTATCAT